>CM033795.1:11752227-11977769 GCA_019656835.1 Rhododendron ovatum
TTTCATTCACTACCTACTTGAGTACATAACATTTTCGTAGGTCATTAATTACGTTTACTTTCCGAACGTACATTACTTGGACCAAGTCAAGGTCCACCATGGCGAACCTTCCTTAACGTTAGAAATAGTACCTCATAACAAGCAAAGGACAAAAACATCAGAGCCCACCACTCTTTGTAGCCATTAGTAGAGCCTATAAAAATCATCGGAGTAGACAAGTAGTCCTGTTTCCTCCCTTTATTACTAAAAACTGATAGGATTCATGAAACTGTTTATGAAAGAAAATTTGATGGTCCACATCAGTTACGGCTCTTCATTTACTTCAGGATACCACATAGTGAGAAATCAAAAAACTCAGACGTTGAGAAGTACTCATGAAATCTAAGCATCTGCCCGAACTCCTAGAGCAACTCTTGGTGTGTCCTTAGGTTCAACTTCCTTTTCTGGTCCCTTTTTGCTTCTCTTTTGGGGGCAGGAATTTTGTTGTGGTCCAAAATCATTTTGCAACCGATTTTGGGTGGTTCAGTCTATATTGGTTGAGGATGGCAGGCCCATCCATCATTATAAAGTTTCTGAGCTTAAATATCGAAATTCAGGCTTGATAACGTGGGAAATCAGCCAATTCTATATTTAGAAGATAATACGCATGACTTTTTAAAAAAAAATTTAATGGAGTTTTATTTTGCCAATGAAAGTTCTTATTTTGCCCAGAACTCTTTATAGGATCCTTTCATATCTGGGTGCATCAAGAATAAGAAACCTTAATTTTGGACAAAGGATTGTGCCTTTGTACTAGCTGCTAAACGATTAAGTTTGAGCTCATTCCCGCCGTAGACTGAAGGCTAAAGTCGTTGCAGACGCTGTCACCATCGCCGTTGAGCTGGTTCCAAGAAACCAGATCTGGTTTCGTAATATTTTCGTAGGTCATTAATTTGATTTACTTTCCAAACACACGTTACTTGGACCAAGTCAAGGTCCACCATGGTGAGCCAGCCTTTACGTTTGAACCTCGTAAAAAGGACAAAAACATCAGAGCCCAGTGCCCACCACTCTTTGTAGCCGTTCCCGTTCTGCTTTCTCCAAAAACTTTTTTTTTTAAAGAATATAATTTCAAACTCAAATATAACGAAAATGAAAAATGATTTTTTAATTTTTTTTGCACCGTTTAAAATATCTCAATGAGATCTATCAAACAAAATCCATATTGGTAGTAAAATTATTCGCGTAAACACATAATTTTTGACCTTGAAATTAACTTCTTTTTCTTAAACTTCTTTTTCTCTAAAAGTGGAACGGCTAGTACTCTAGAGCCTCAAAATCATCAAGTAGAATATATAAAAAAAATTGGTCTAGAATCCACTATAGTATGTTTGTAATCCATCAAGTCTACTTCTTAAGTTTGTAACCCCTCTAATCCACTAATAATATTTTGTAAGAAATTAGATCCATTTTACTTAAAAAATAATTTTTACAAGACAAAAATGACCTCCTAGGGTCTCTCTCTCTCTCTCTCTCTCTCTCTCTCACCACCAACCCCTCCGTCCGACCACCATCACCGCCACCACCCCACCACCGGTTTACACTGGTTTTGCTCTCTCTTTCTCTTCATTTGAACGGTTTGAACGAGAAACCAGAAATGAGGAATAAATGTGCCGCTCCAGCTTTTAAAAATATTTTAAAACAGAGGTATTTTAGACATTCTAGGTTCCTTCCTTCCCTAATATTACGTTAGTGGACTAAGGGGGTTACAAACTTAATAAATGAACTAAATGGATTTGAAAGGTGTTATAGCGAACCTGTGAAAAATTCTCCCCGGAATATATGTTGTTGGTCCTGTTTTCTCGATGATTCGGTGAATATACGTGTTGGTCCTGTTTTCTCCCCTTTTTTTTGTACTTAAGAAATTATTTTTCCCCCTTTTACACTACGAAACTGGATCCAGAAAACTGTCAATCAAAGAAAGTTGGACGATCCAGTTTTCTTTCTTGGGCAATTTCCTGAATCCTTTTCCTGTACTGTACCAGGCCTATGTGTGGTGTGAGACAAGGGAAAAGTTCGGCCTATTTTGGCGGAAGATAAATTGGTTTTTTTTTTAATCTTTATTCAAAAAAATTTGAATTTGTTAGTTTTGCGTCAATTTTTCGTGGATTATTGGCTTGTTCCGACGAGAGAGATTAAAAAAGTATGAAATTATGATTGAAACTCATACATAATCTTTTTAATAAAGACAAAAAGACTAATTTTTTTAGTTTAATTTCGTCTTTATTCAACAAATTTTTTTTACTTTTTCGGTTCCTGTCATCGATACAAATTAATAATCTACAAATATTTAACGCAAAACTGACAAAAAATTGCCTTGTTCAGTTGTGGGTTTGAAAAATTTTTGGGTTTGATTTTTGGATAATGAGTGAGGAGAGAAAATATGGTAATAATTGGAGATATGGATAATGAGTAGAGAGAGATAAAAAAAGAAATTAGATTAATGATTAAATATAGGGATAATGAGTGGAGAGAGAAATAAAAGTAATAATTAAAAATATAGGTAATGAGTGAATTTGGATTTGGAAATTTTTTTCCAAATCCACGACCGAACAAGTCCGTCTCCTTAGCTTATTTTGCCAAAGTAGGTCGAAGTCTATTTTTGTTCTTCCTATTCCACGGAGAAAATGACAAGTGCTAACCTAGAAGTCGTGGCATAGTCCACGTTGGTGCCTTGACTTGACTAGTTCATTGTTGATTTTGATACTCTTGGACAGTTGATTTTGGGAGAGTGGTCGATTTAGTGAGAAACAACCAAGAAATTAATAAAAAGAAAAAACTAATTCGCTTATGGTTGCACGTCAAGTTATTTGAGAAATGGTAACAAAATGAACAGAGAGAGAACTCTTAAATTATTACTCCTTCTGTCCTTTTTTTTGTGTCCAGTATTTTATTTTGGGCTGTCACTTAATAAGTATCCATTTTGTAAAGTTAGGGGGGTAAAAGTTGGTGTATTGTCTATTTTGTCCCTAAAAGTAGATTTTATTTTGAAAAGTTAGTGAGTAAAAGTGTAATAATGATGGATAAGTAGGGAAAGTAGAAGAAAAAATTAATGTGAAATGTGTAATGATGATGTCTTTTTAATAAGTTGGAGTTACGAAGCAGGACACTTAAAAAGAGACGGAGGGAGTATGAAATTTCTGTTTGTTCCTTACAACATAGTATATAAATAAATGATGTCTGTTCTCATATTTTTTAGCATATTCTCAATTCTGAAAATACTGACGTTGTTCATTAGGACCATTACTGCAATACAAAAATAGGATTAGATACCGGCATACCATTCATAATTTTAGACGATCTATTCATCCGGGCATGAGGAGGACGGAAATTGATTCTTTACTCCTAAAGAACCGCCAGGTGGAACTCTTGGGGCCTTTTCACCACGCATCAAGCGACGGTGATTAGGAGCTCTGATTCATCACTGGACAAGGACACAATACGTACACATATAGAAACGAATGGAATTAATGAGGCGCCCACCAACCCTATCATGGTTTAAATGTGTTTCCTACCCCATTTATTAATGGGAATGTATTTTCTGACAGCATTTTCCTCATGGGCGTCTCAACACATAAACTAAAAAACACTTCCAATCTTCCCCCTTTTCAAATTTAGGAACCTGTTCTTTTCCTCGGGTCAGAAGCTAACAATTTCTATAAAGATTAATAAAACCGTTTTGCTGTTGCAAAAAACAAAAAAAACAAAAAAGCTAACAATTTCGTTACATCGTATATAAGAAAGTACTGCAATGCTTTTTTCAGGTGTTGCGATTTTGGGAGACTTCTAAAGGGACGGAGTCGTGATTTTAAGTTTAACGATTTCAAACGTCTATATTTATTGGCAATGGGAAAAATGTTCATGTTGTTGTGACCTGACCTTCTACAATTGAGACCAAACTGCAAAGGCGTTGGAAAGTTACTAATTAAATGAGATTAATAGTACTATCAAGATTAGAAGTTCAAATTGTGCAATCTAGATGATCGTGTAACCATCATATGTATTTAAGATTTACGGAGTATAAAGCAAGCCCGGCCTGATTTAGTAATGACACCAAAGACTATGTTAAGCCGCAATCATGTCAAAATAGTTCAAATCGTGCAATCTAGATGATCGTGTAACCATCACATATACTTAACATTTATGGAGTATAAAACAAGCCCGTCTTGATTTAGCAATGACATCGGGGACTATGTTAAGCCACAATCATGTCAAAATTAAGATCATAAGTAAGCCGCGGTTCAGGCAAAAGAATCACTTTTAGAGTATTCTTGCTTCATAGTGCCGCTAAAAAAAAAAAAAACCTTTGAAATTAACCGACCCTAAATGGTACGGAGTATCAATTTAAACGCATGTATCACCAATATCGAACTGACAGATCTTCCTTGTTTGACGATAAATGAGTAATAAAATATGGAGTTGTGCCACGTGCACAGCAGCGTGTACACAGCAGCTGTGCACAGATCCCATTTTCTCCCAGCTCGGGTCGCACAAAGATGATCGGAGCCGCTCATGTTGTTCTAAATATGTCGTTTAAGGTCTAAATTCTGAAGTGATTTTGGGTGTTTTGTTAACGCCTCTAACAATATCGAACGAAGCTCATTTTTTACAGAGACCTTAAACGACATATTTAGAACAATATGAGCAGCTCCGATTATCTTTGTGCCACCCGAGCAGGGAGAAAATGGGATCTGTGCACAACTGCTGTGTACAAGTTGCTGTGCACGTAGCTTTTCTGTAAAATATGAGTCGTTATTATTCAGAAAATAAAATCTCACATTGCTTGAAAGTGAAATGGATAATCACTTTATAACATCTGGGACCTCTCTACTCATTGTCAATTGGTTTTGAGATGGACATAAAGTTTCCACGTGGTATCAGAGTAGGGCCCGTTTCACCCCACGTTTTTAAAAAATTTACAATCCACACTCCACAATGATTGACCAGCAGCTGCACGATGATAGGCTCCTCACGTGACTGCACGTGAGGGGAAATGTTAAGGAAATAAAATCCCACATTACTTGAAAGTGGAATGAGTAATCACTTTATAACATCTAATACCTCTCCACACAATTAAGTAATTATTCTAAGTCGTTTGGACAGCGATGGCCATCAGTCTTTATTTGGACTTTTAGACAAAATAAAGACCGATGAAAAGTAGGAAGAAATTTTGTATGTAAAATCTTAGAATATGGTTCAAGTGGACTTGTAATTAACCTCAATTACAGTTCTAAGGCCTGTTCCAAGACTCAAAATAAGTACTTATTTTTTAAAAAAGTAATTTTAAACTCAAAAATAATATATTTAAGCAAATAATTTTTCTAATAATATAGATCTTATTTGATAGATCTTATCGAGATATTTTATACGGTGTAAAAAAAATTGAAAAATTATTTTTCATTTATATTATTTTTAAGTTTGAAAATATGAAATAAGTACTTATTTCTTTAGAAGATGTTCTGGAATGTGGCCTAAGTGGAATGGTACTGTGGTAGCCTACTGGTGCACCAGGTACTCGCATGTACTAGTATTAGATAGTAGTTCAAACATCACTAGTTACAACTAATAATGCGGGGTTTCAGCTAAAAAAGAAAAAAAAGAAAAAGGAAAAGGACTTGGCGCCAATTGACAAATCAAGTGGAGTAAAAAATCTTTGGGAGATTTAGCCAAAAATTTCCCATATTTATATTTTTTGAGCTCAAAGATAAACACTTTTTGCAATCAAACATAAGGACAAATGTATCTATAAAAGTGCCTAAAACCCTAGAATACCCTATGAAAGTGTTTAAAATCCTAAGGTACCTTATGAAAGTGCATAAATCATTAAAATCCTACAATAGGAAAATAAACCCTAAAATCCTACGAAAGTGCGTAAACATGTTTTGGCCTTATGGTTAAAAAACTCAAAAGATTGAAAAACCTTCACTGAAAACTCTTTTGCTGGAATCATTTTCCTAAATACAAATTATTTTAGGTGCTTATGGCTAATTTTCCCAAAAGCTCTTTTGGAGTTGGACCCACTTGACGGCCTTAAGCTTAGGAGTCTTATTAATTTCCTTGCTTGTGTTGTGGACTTGTGGTCGTACAATTCACACTGCAGGTTACCAGGTGACTGCTTAAAAAGAGATATTAGTTTCAAAAGCATAATAATATTGCTTACCGTATTGGTGTGGAATAAGTGAATACCGCCTCGCTCGTGCTTAGAGCCTTATCTTTCTTTTTCAGCCGGTCTCAAGTCCGGATGAAGGAAGAGGGTTGTGCGTTAGGTAACTGACAGTCAACACATAAAAAGCCTGTCAGATCTTTATGACATGAATCCAAATATGATAATGAGAGCCCTTGACAGAACTCAATAGAAAAAAAAAGATTCATGTAACCGATCCCAATTGATTGGGACATAAGGCTCGGTTTGGTTTGATATTGGTGTGGAATAAATTTTTTTTGTGGAGTGTTCCATACTGGAGGAGGCCTGCCAACATTGCTTGAGGAGTATTGAATTAATTTTCCTTTTGACAAGATTAGCCCCTGTTTCACATAGTTTTTTTGTGTGATTTTTGCCTTTTGTACATATTAAAAAAAGCACAATTGTTAGTTTTGCGTCACTTCTTTGGATTATTGATCGTCTCGACGGGAAGAATCGGAAAAATACAAAATTATGACTTTTATCCAAATATTTTGAGAATTATCCAATATAAAGCTCAAAAATCCCAAAAATCCAAGTTTTTTGAGCTTTATCTTGGACATTTCTTAAAATATTTTGGTAGAAGTCATATATGGGTAAATCTCTAAAAAGTTATGTGAAATAGGGGCTTAGGCTGCGTTATTGTAAACTTATAAATTTGAAACTTATATCAATATTTTTTATTTTTCGGAACTTTTTATTTAGTTTTTCGTCGTGATTTTTGGGGTTAATCGTTCGTCTCGACGAGACGAATCAGAAAAGTATAAAAATATAGACCGATTTTGAAAAAATTCAAATAAAACAACACTTTAGACAAATAAGACAACTGTATGATATTTTTTCCTTTTTAGTGAACTTTTTTTTTTTTTTTGCTTTCGGTCATAATTTTGTACCTTTTGGACTCTTCTCGTCAAGACGGGTGATTAATCCAAAAAAAATATCACTCGAATATAAGAAAAAATTTCTGAAAAAACAAATAAAACATACAAAATGAAGAAAATAATTAAGTTTAGAAGAATTAGGCCTCATTCAGCTAAATAGGTTTTGTCCTTATTCAATTTTTTTTTTGCATTTTTTAGTTTTCCGTCGATCTTTTGAGGATTATTGCTTTGTTATGACGAGAAAAATCTAAAAAGCAAAAAAATTAAGATTGAAAACCATTTTTTTAATAAAATAAAAAAATTGACTTATTGGCTTATTTTCGTCTTTATTCAAAAAAATTTAGATTTTGATCATATTTTTTTACTTTTTAAATTTCTCTCATCATGACAAAAAAATAATTTTCAATTTTTTTTAAAAAACTAATAAATACAAAAAAAATTGAAAAAAAACAAAATAAATATGATTTATTTAGCTGAATGAGCCCTTCTTAGAGCATCTCCAACCCATACTCCATTTTGGAGGAAAAACATTCTCCAACCCATCCCCTAAAACTCTCCACCATTTGGGAGGATGAACTTTGATCCTCTAAATATAGAAGACGAAGGAAAAAATAGAGTATCTCCTCTAAATATGTGTTGGAGTAGAGAAATAGAGTGTTGGGTTGGAGTTGAGATAAATAATATAATTTTTTAAATCTAATTTTTAAATAAAATAGATTAATTTGATCCTCTCAAATAGAGATTTGGAGGGTATTGGATTGATATGCTCTTGGCGTCGCTGTTTGAGTCTTTCAGTCGTGATTCTTTGTGTCTTCGACGTCGTCATCACGATGTCAAGTGTCAAAATGAGGATCGTCCACTGGCTATGTTTCCGTGTCGCTCCTTTTGTCTTCTTCAATGTGGGAATGAATCCACTTTGTAACCTTGTTACGGCACTGCTCACGAGGGTTTCTATTATTGGAGTACTTGATTTGAACAACCCACGTTGGAAAGCTGGCTGGAAAGAGTATTTATTAAAAAAAAATTATTTTGATCGGACATAAAAAAATATTAAAATAGTTCATACATTTTTTTTTGCATTGTGATATCTAAAGAGGAAGTGAATCGTGTACGAACCAGCCAGGGTACCCATCGGAAATGTTTGATTGTAGGATAAGAGAGGTGGGATTAAGCGAATCGTGTACGAACCGGCCTTGATACCCATCGGAAATGTTTGATCGTAGAATAAGAGAGGTGAGATTAAGGGTGGCACTAATGGATGGGCCCACATGTCCCCTTTTTTTTTTTTTTGGTAGTCGGTCGTTTTATTTTTGCACACCGGGCAAAGGGCCGGCTTGGACAATGGTGGACTCTCTGTCCATTAGTATCTTATG
This sequence comes from Rhododendron ovatum, assembly GCA_019656835.1. Classification (NCBI taxonomy): domain Eukaryota; kingdom Viridiplantae; phylum Streptophyta; class Magnoliopsida; order Ericales; family Ericaceae; genus Rhododendron; species Rhododendron ovatum. Next base: position 11,760,702 of record CM033795.1, read on the forward strand.
AGAGGGAATGAGGGATTAACTAATACCCCAGGGAAGAGTATGTATAAGCTATAGGCCCTTTGTCCAGATTATTTCACTTCTCAGTTCTCATTAAAATGGTAAAAAATAGTAACTCTCATCATCTTTAACCCATTTTAATCATACACAATACAACTAATTCTTGAATCCATGCGATTTCAATCTATTATTCCGCGACCCCATTTTCCCTTCTATTCTTTTCTTTAATCCACTCGTATTCAATCTCTCCAAAATTAATCCCACAATCATACGTGAGCATAGGATTCTGCTAAGATGGGATTGCAGGCATGGTACCATTTTGCAGTAAAAAATGAGTTTGCTTGTAGTAAATTCATTCGTGGTAGAAATACACAAAAACCAACGTGTTTCACATGGACAGTTGGAACCGCCAAAAACCATGATGAGATTTGTCCGACCAATAAGCATTAGTTTCTCATTCCTCCGTTGACGTGGACTAATCTCAACCATCCCTTCCCCTCTCTCTCCTTATTTGTGAGTCTTTTTTCTTTTTAAAAATTAAGATCTGGTTCTGATTTGTCCAATAGTATCAAAATATCCCACTCTCGCCTTTACAATTCCAAAAAGCTAGGGTTGTGAACCGTGAAGTGGATATAGTCAAATATAGATATAGTAAAATATAAAGAGCTGGTTTCTCAGCAGTTGAAATGGGAACTGCACCAAAGGGTGCACTTAGCAATTTCTGGGGTCATATTTGATTTGTTTGATTATTGCAATCGTTCATGTCGTACAACTCGTCGAAATGAGGGACCATGCCAAAAACGATATTAATTGAAGTCCGATATATAAGTTTATAAAAAAAATTAAACTTTGCATGCTGGACATAACACTCTTGTTAAAAGAAATTAACAATGAATGGATACCGATTGAAATCCAATAGGTACAATTTTTAATGGTCTCGGTAAGTTCTACAAAGTGACCGATCCAGATCATGAAAATGAATCGATGATAGGGACCGAAAATGGCCAATGCACTCTGTGAAGTTTCTTTCTCAGCTGCTGAGAAGCCAGCTTCACAATATATAAAGCAATAAAGAATGATTCTTTACTGATAGAGCAAGACTGTTCGGTCTCTTGAGCTTTCTTGCTTTTTTTATTCCTCAGCCTATGATTGTGTTCATTCATATTTCTTGCCTATTCGTTCAGAATGGACAGACACTGTTGAAAGCTCAATCCATAAGTGGGTTTCACAGGTATAATCTTGTTTTCCACCTTCCACCCCAACTACATCTGTTGTGGATTTCCCATTTATTTATGTTTATTGCCACTTTCAAAATATTCATTTATCCATCCATGTGGGTTTCTTCGTTACAGTTGAACAGTAGTTCTTCCAACTTGTTTTCAATATCAATTTTATAATAGGTCCCCATTCTGTATGTACATAGGAGCATGGAGAGTAGTACAAAACATGGCTTAGAAGTTAGTAAAATATTAGGAGTATTGATTTTTTTTTTTTTTGACCACTTCCCCATGTGGGTATTTCTTGGTTTCCAACCTCAGTTGCTTTAGGCCAGATCTCACATTCATATATATAAGTATGCGTTTGACTTGCTTTCTACAGATGAATCTCCCTGTATTATTTATTTTTGACTTGGGTTTTGGGTTTCTAGGTCCCATTTGGTCGGGGAGTCTTGAAACCAAGTTCTGTATTGCAAGCTTCCATCTGCACTGAAGGTGTTTGAAGTAAATCTGAGCTGAAAGATCCAAGTATTACTTTCTGAGCTGCATAGAAATGGAGGCTGGTTTACTCATTAGGAAAGGATTGGTGGTGTTGATATTTTGGATGTGGGTGCCCATGGAAGTGATGGGTGAGAACGGTAATGCTGGTGTTTCTTCTTCAAGGCCAAGTGTTGTGAATGTTGGAGCCTTGTTTACCTTCAATTCAGTTATTGGGCGAGCTGTGAAGCCGGCAGTTAAAATGGCTATCGATGATGTCAATTCGGATTCAACTGTTCTTTCCGGCACGAATTTGAATCTTATTCCTCATGATACCAATTGCAGTGGGTTCCTTGGAACCATAGAAGGTAATCTCTGAAATTTTAGCAACTTGAGTTGATGGACTGTCTTCATTTGAGGCTTAGATATATAAGCTACACCCCCACTTTTGTGAGCTAAGGATCGGAGCGCAAGTACGTCTACAAGCCTCACATATCAGTGTTTGTCGTGTTTCTGTGCCGGACACGCTCTGGACTTGCCCAAACATATATTTATTTTTTTTAATTATTTTCTTACCGACGCAATAGAGAGACACATACCATGATACACCAGAGACATGTTTAGAGGTCACAATGTAACTAAAAAGTTGAGATAGAATGAAAATTGTCACCATGCTTTGTTCCTGTAATAATTATTATCAACTTCATGGTGTTTTTGTATCTTTGTAACGTTGATGTCATTGTTGTTATCTGTTCCTGATTTGAAACAAATAGTATTTGTGTTTTCAATGTTAGTTTATGTTGCATACCAGTAATAAAAATTTTCTATAGTTGATTTTTCCTCAATGTGTCCATGTCTGACGTGTTTGTGTATCTTTGTAACGTTGATGTCATTGTTGTTATCTGTTCCTGATTTGAAACAAATAGTATTTGTGTTTTTCAATGTTAGTTTATGATGCATACCAGTAATAAAAATTTTCTATAGTTGATTTTTCCTCAATGTGTCCATGTCTGACGTGTTTGTGTATCTTTGTCATATCTTATCAATCTCTGGTGTCCTTATATGTGTTTATTAGGTTGGAATGGATCACCCGTGTCTGTATGAATTTGAACAATTTATGCAGTAGTTCTTTGCCTTAACATATGTGGAGAGTTAGATTATTCAAGTCAGAGGGCTTCTAAGACAGTCATATTTTTGCTGTGGATCAAGTACTTTGTCCAATCTGCAATATCGGTGGTATGCAACTGCAATGTTTTTCTCACAACAGTTGGTTACGTTTCGCAGTCCTAATATAAATCTTAACTGCACTTAAAGCTGCTGAAGTTTTCGGACACATTGTGGTGTTTATTTATGAACGTTGCCTGCTACACGAAATATTGACAAATCAGAAGTGTTTTGATGGCTCAGATATTTTTTGTTCTTGTACTCATCACAGTAAGGTGAATCAAATGTTGGAGATAATAGTATCTCTGTTTGCTCGTTAATGAGTTTGGTATTTGTCAGTTTATAGGTTTCAGTGATAGATATTACATTTGTTTTTTTTGTTGCTTTTATTTGTCCATAATGACATGGCGTTTTGAGTTTCCATTTCTGGAATTAGCCCCTACTGCCTTGTGGTTCTTAGGTAAAACATGTAAGTTATGCTTATATTGGTATGGACTAAAAACATGTGAAATACTTGACTTATGTCAGAACTTAGAACCCTATCAAGCTTGTATTTAATTAGAGATCTCATGGTGGATGCATAGATAAAAGCAAATCATTGCTCATTAGTTGTTTTGGTATTGGCAGTATGCAAATTTTTTTTTTCATTGATCACAAGTAGCAATAATTAGCATACTCACAGAAGATCAATATTATGCTTCACCTCCCTAGTTATGTCAACTGAATCAATCAGGAATGAATGAACTCTCTGTAACCAACCACCCCTTCCAGTTAGAAAGAAAGAGAAGTAAGAAAAGTTGCATCAAACTAGAAAGTGAGAAATTTTGACATGGCATATTTACTCTTGTAGCTTTGGAGCTGATGGAGAAAGATGTAGTTGCCGTAATTGGTCCACAGTCATCTGGAATAGCACATGTCATCTCCCACGTTGTTAATGAACTTCATGTACCACTCCTGTCATTTGGGGCAACAGACCCCACACTTGCGTCACTGCAGTTCCCATTCTTCCTCCGCACCACACAGAGTGACCATTTCCAGATGTCTGCAATAGCCAACTTGGTTGCAAATTATGGATGGAGGGAGGTAATTGCTATATTTGTGGACGACGATTATGGAAGAAATGGAATTTCCGCATTAGGTGATGCCCTTGCAAAGAATCGTGCCAAAATCTCCTACAAGGCTGCCTTCACTCCTGGAGCCTCCAGAAGTGACATCAATGCCTTGTTAGTTGGAGTAAACCTGATGGAGTCTAGGGTTTACGTTGTTCATGTAAATCCGGACTCTGGTTTGACTATTTTTAAAGTGGCAAAGTATCTTGGGATGATGAACTCAGGCTATGTTTGGATCACAACAGATTGGCTTCCTTCTGTTTTAGATTTGTCGGAATTAGCTGACCCTGACACAATGGATCACTTACAAGGGGTCATTGCTTTTCGCCACCACACCCCAGATTCTGATCTCAAGAAGAATTTTATGTCTCGGTGGAAAAGCTTAAAATCTAAGGAGACACCAAGTTTCAATTCTTACGCGCTTTATGCTTATGATTCCGTTTGGCTACTCGCACGTGCACTTGATGTTTTCTTCACTGAAGGGGGAAACTTCTCTTTCTCTGTGGACCCTAGGTTACACGACGTTAATGGAAGCACATTGCACTTGACAGCGCTACGTATTTTTGATGAAGGCCAGAAATTGCTCACGATACTTCGAGGAATGAACTTCACTGGCCTAACTGGTCAGATTAAATTTGACGCGGATAAGAATTTAATCCATCCGGCATTTGATATTCTGAACATTGGTGGGACTGGGTCTCGCACAATAGGTTACTGGTCAAACTATTCTGGTCTTTCTGTTGATGCTCCGGAAACCTTGTATTTGAAGCCCCGAAATACTTCTGCCAGTAACCAACATCTTTACAGTGTGATATGGCCTGGTGAAACTACAAACCCACCAAGGGGGTGGGTTTTCCCTAACAATGGGATGCCTTTGCGAATTGCAGTGCCTTACCGAGTCAGTTACAAGGAATTTGTAAGCAAAGACAAAGGTCCACTGGGGGTGAAAGGGTACTGCATCGACGTCTTTGAAGCTGCTGTTAACTTGTTGCCTTATGCTGTACCCCACACATACACGTTAAAAGGCGATGGTTTGAGGAACCCTTCCTACAACGACCTAGTTGACGGCGTCTCCGAAAACGTGAGTATTCCTTTTGGTTGAATTTCTGTTCACAATTACGTGGAGGTTGTTGGTGTTTCTTGTAATTGTCTTGATCTTCCCCTACAGACATACGATGCCGCTGTTGGGGACATTACGATTACTACGAACAGGACAAAGATTGTAGATTTTACGCAACCTTTTATGGAGTCCGGGCTTGTCGTAGTTGCTCCAGTCAAAGAGACAAAAACCAGTCCTTGGGCTTTTCTCAGGCCATTCACTTGGGAAATGTGGTGCGTCACTGGTGGCTTTTTCCTCTTCGTAGGAGCCGTTGTTTGGATTCTAGAGCATCGCGAGAACCATGAGTTTCGTGGTCCACCAATCCAACAACTTAGAACTATCTTCTGGTTAGTTTGGTTTTATTTCATTGATATCTTACTCATTTACATAGAGAATTTCTCTTGTTGCCTTCTTGCAAAGCATAATATGTTAAGAAGTATTGTACATTAGCATTGTCAGTTTTTTCTTTTTGATGTTCTCTTTTCTGTTTCTTCACAATTTAAGTTGCCTTCTAATGTGGCAGGTTCAGTTTCTCAACAATGTTTTTCTCACACAGTATGTGTTCTAATCTTTTATGTTCTTTTCCTTTATTTAGATGCAATGATAATTAATGTTTTAGTGGTTAGTACATTCTTTAGTGGAAATTTAAGCTTCAAGACTCCTAAAGCAGTTATGTACTTTTCTGCTTGGATACACAGGAGAGAATACTGTGAGCACCCTGGGACGTTTGGTGCTAATCTTATGGCTCTTTGTAGTGTTAATCATCAATTCAAGCTACACTGCTAGTTTGACGTCAATCCTAACAGTGCAACAGCTGACATCACAGATTGAGGGAATCGAGAGCTTGATCTCAAGTTCCGATCCGATTGGATATCAAGATGGATCATTTGCGTACAATTATATGATTGGAGAGCTCAACATAGCCCCGTCTAGGCTCAAATCGTTGAAAAGCTTGGAAGAATATGTTAGTGCCCTTCAGCTAGGTCCAAAAAGAGGTGGAGTAGCTGCAATTGTCGATGAGCTTCCTTACATTGAGCTCTTCATGTACACCACCAACTGTCAGTTCAGAACTGTGGGACAGGAGTTTACTAAAAGTGGATGGGGATTTGTAAGTTCTTTCTCAGCAATATTTGCAATGGCTTGGCAAAGCTTTGATTATATTGCTTGGATTTATTTGCAGAGAAGAAATACTATATTCTGTTGGATTCTGTCAAATGGTGGTCAGTTTAAATCGTTTTTCTGGAATTCTCGTTTGCTGGATGGATTTTGCAACTTGTTTTTTGGGATTTTTTTTAAAGAAGTAGTTTTCTAAGAAAACACCAAAAAGATGTTTCTGAATACACGAAAATCACTTTCGCTAAAAAATAAATACAATGCGAGAAGGACGAGTGTATTTATTTTGTATAACAGTTCTTTGAATATTGTTTTGGAAAACTGATCCGGATGCAGATTGTGTTTCATAGAGATTTCACTCCACATACTGTGTTGTGCAAGTACGACAAATTTGCATAAAGGCCCTAAATATGATTCTCATGTTTAAATTTCCTTCCTCAGGCTTTTCAAAGAGACTCTCCTCTTGCAGTTGACTTGTCGACTGCAATTCTACAACTCTCAGAGAACGGCGATCTCCAACGAATCCATGACAAATGGCTTTCGCTTGAAGGATGCTCTGCGAAAAGCAGCCAAGCTGATGCAACTAGGCTCTCTCTCACTAGCTTCTGGGGCCTATTCCTCATCTGTGGTATTGCAAGCTTCATTGCCCTCTCCATATTTTTCTGTAGGGTGTGCCGGCAGTATCGGAGGTACGACCCTGAGTGCGAGGAACAGAAAATTGAGGATCAGGAACTTTCTAGGCGTAGTAAACGCCCACTGCGTGCAACTAGTTTCAAGGACTTGATGGATTTTGTTGATAAGAAAGAAGCTGAGATCAAGGGCAAACTTAAGCGAAAGAGTAATGATGGCAAACGACCACCGAGCCAAAGCTCTGATGGGCAGCCCAGTTCACCTTCTTAGCAACAAAAGAGAAAAAAAAAAAAAAAAAACACTTTCATTAGGTATACTGTTATATTACCAAAGGTTTAGGCAGCTAGGATGGAAATGTATTGTATAGGAACTGCAGAGAAAATTTGAGGAAAAAATTGTAAACAAATGTAGGTTGAATTGTTGTTTTGTACCATTAAGTGTGACCTGTTCAAAAGGGAGATTTTGAAGATATTCAAAGCTACTTTCAGGTTTCTATTTTAGTGGAATGGTTCTGAAATGGGACAAAAATATTTTGCCTTGGGGTGTTTTCTGCTTCTGCTTTGTTTGTTTGAGGTGCTTAACCAGGAAATTGTTATCTGTGGAACAGAATGTGTAGTGTTGTGGTCCTGAGTTTCAGCTGGAAGAACAAAAGGTTGCCAGGATGTTGAGGAATTATTCATGTTTGGCATTCCAAATTTCCTATTCCCAAGTGCTCATTTTAGGAGGTTGGGATTTCAAGCTATCTGAGCCTGCGAAGGGATTTTGGAGGGAAACTGTATTCATTTATTTTCCTGATATCATTTCCCCTATTTTCTTTTTGGTCGAGTGACAATAACGGGCTTATTCTCCCAAGCTCGCAGGTCACTCTCACCACCGGCAAAAATATTATAGACCTGTCAAAGTTTGTTTGATTGTTAACTTCAGTGCTCTGAAATTAATTGAAATGTTGAAGTACGCGTAAATTGAAAAGAACACAATTGTTAAGAAGAAAGCTGCTAATGTGGGCAGTTGAAAAGATTTTACAAGGCCTTATGGATTGTGGGTGAGGTAGGCAGGGTGGCAGTGATGCCATTACCAACCAATATTAAATTAGTACTCTGTCGAAGTAATACTGATGCTCATCACTGTCTCTACATTACGTCTCATCTCAACTGCAAAAATTTAATTTTCCACCCAAAGATTGGATGCTAACATTATGGCATCGAAAATGAACAATTGAAGAAGGTTGCTGATTTTGTCACTCTTTTTTGATAACGTTATTTCCCGACAAGTGTATTTTTGGTGCAAAAATATACTTGCAGAAGAGTGACGTTAACAAAAAAGAGAGTGACAAAATCATTTCCCTTGAAAAAGGGAGAAAAATTGTTTTTTTTTTCTTTTACAACTCAAGTGTCCGGGCTAGTTTGTACACCTCGATTAATTTTGGAAGCCCATTCCCACCGTCCACTTGTGGGGATCCCAATTAAAGTCAGAGCGAAGCTCCTTATGAACTAGTCGCAAAGGAGTTGATTGCACCTGGGGTTTTGAACCTGAAACCTTAGGATGAGGCAAATTCCTAAGTTTCAGCCCTTCTCTACAAGGCCAACCCTTTTCGGAGGGTTTTGCAGCGAAGCTTGTTTGGTACTTAGCCATACTTGCAATAAACCACTCCCTGGTGTTCAAGGTTTGGGATTTAGAGGTTTGCTTCCTTTTAATTGCCTCAGGTTCGAAACCTCCTAAGTCCTATTAACTTTTTTTGGGAGCGGCCCTGCTAGTGGATGGTGCGATTGAGTCCTCGAGAAAGTAGTCGAGAACACCATGAGTTATCAGAAAGAAACAAAAAAAAAAAAAAAAACCAGATTGCTATAAATTGGGGTTTCAACTCTTTATTCTGACGTCTGCTTAGTAACCCTGCAACTCTTTATTCTGATTCTTATTTTCCTCGAATAAGTAGCTCATTAAGAATATTTTGTCAATTGGAAAACCTCTGGAATCACATCTTCCTAGGCACACATCTAAATTATAATGACAACAAGAAATGAAAATCAAACTTAAATCATGCATTTGAGAGGCATCTTAAGACAAATTCAATAACAAAATGCTTAACAACAAATCCTAATCACATGTCTTCATGGGGTTAGAGTTGAGCCACATTTCTCCAATGTAATCTGGTAAGAGTACCAACCTCTCTGGCTTTATTATATTATATTATATTAATTGTCACTACTACACTCACGCAAGCTTTTCAAATATATTTACCTATCAAGTTTCTCTCCTTAACGAATTAATCAAGTAGTTAGGTGGTTTTAATCTAGGCTCTAACCCTTTGGGAAATGACCTCTGTGCCCTCCAATGAACAACAACAAAGTTTGGAAGTAGGAAAAATAAAAGATAAGCAAGTACTACATTCATTGTGAATCAAGGGGACTTACAGAACAGTATTGATTTTGAAACCTATTTGCCAAGAAGGATCATAAGATACATACGTTTAAGGCCTGTAAGAAGGCCGGGGTTGGCTTGGTCGTCAAGCCTAGTACAATTGTTAGACAAAATTACCAATGTATAGCATATATTGTCGGCCGGTTTCAAAAGATTGAGTAATTAAACAGTTTAATGTTGAGTGTGTCTATGTAGTATTTAATACTACATTCCCTATGTTTTAGAAAGTTGCGCCTACATATGGTAGTGGTTAATTGGTGAGGGAAGAATTGAACATTGCTACGCATCGTGTGGGACCTACACTATGCCGCAAACCAATAGAAAAATCATATAAGCACGAGGGAGAGGAAATATCCATTCCTTCTTGTTATATAGGTAGTAGGCACATCACGATATGTCGAATAAAAGAACAAAGGCCCACGATACTTAGGGAGGAAATTGATAGTGCCAATCAAGGGAAGAATGCAACTCAAATATTTCAGAAACAGTTTACATGATGGAGCAACCAACAACAATGGTAGCGAAGAAGACCAGCGATGTTGATACATGAAAATGATACATATTATTACGTGATGTAGTCGATAAGGTAGATAAGATAGTTGCTTGTAAATCTATCATTTTCTCAATGTCAATAATTAGGTTGTCCGTGTAGATGATGAAAAATACCTAATAATAGTTTTAATCTTAGATAATGACTACCCATGTTTTCAACCATTAATATGTCATTGTAACATTATGTTGTAAGATTTTGTTAAATATTAATGCACCATAGCATATATGATGAACTTTATTAAGCACTATGGGGTTCTAGTAGCATTATAGTATTTTTAAACAAAAGATTTGGACGGGCATGTGAAAACAATTAAAGCGATTGCCTCTAGAGATTGCAAATTCGAATCTCATCGATGTTAAACATTCTAAATCTTGGGACCATTGAAGAGTTTGTTTGGTCGTTAACTTTAGAATTTCAAAATTAGTCGAGATGCGTATAAACTAACTCAAATATCTTATTATAAAAATAAATTATTATATTGTAGTACTATTTCACAGAGAAACAATCGAACGAATCTAAAGTAACCGTCCGAAGATTGACAGTGATTCTTAATTATTTGGAAGTTTGCCCGAGATTGTAAGATACACAAGATTCACACACGTGTATAAAAAAATCCATATATCGATGAGATCTTGTCGTCTTTCTTAGCAACAAAAAAAGCTATCACTTGACGTGTTGCATTTTGCGCCAAACATACACCAATACAATCAATTACAACCACTTCTATCTATTTCTCCCGACTCAGGTATTTGAGTTAGTTTACGCTTTAGCTAATTCTAGAGTTTAATTTCACTGTCTACTTACAAGAAGCTCAATTAAAACAGATACAAAGCTTTGTATAGATTGACGGTAAAAGAGCCGATATCAATTGAGAAGTTTTACACTTCAAATTTTAGGATGAAGTAAATTTCTAGGTCCTTGGACACGATGATGCTAAGGGTTTACCACTTATAACTAAATGACTTCTTTCTCGTCAAGTTTGTGGCGGTGCTATTCAATAGTCCGAGGAGTACCGTCACATGATACTTTAGACCATTTTATAACTACATTTTTTATTAGAAAATGGTTCGAAATATCATGTGGCTGTACTGCCAGACTATTGTATAATTTAACAAGTTTGAGAGAGAGAGAGAGAGAGATGGTTTTCCAAGTGACACATGTAAATGCTCTAAACAGCCATCAACCGAAAGGTACGTGAAACCAGAAGGGCCGGCAATTTTGACATTTATATATCGACGGTCTGATCAGCACCAAAAAACGCGTCAAACTGATCCATGTAAACAAGGAGAGACATACACACCAAGGTTCTAAAAATACCCAAACATCCACAAAGACACAAGGAGAGCAGAAAGAGGCCTGCCTTCCGTTTTCATGGCCACGCTCTGCCCTTTTTGAGGCAAATTCCCACATTCCCTCGCATGACTGCTAGGAAGCTCTCCCGAAAAATGTTCCGTCTGAGCGTCAGCCGCAGGCGGTTCCTCTGGCGATTCTCGATCCTCCGCCGCCGCCTCCGCTCACTCTGGAACAGAATCATCACCTTCGCCGCGGGCAAATCCACCCGGTAATATTTCGTCACGGACCTGTGGAGCCTGTGGCGACTCCACAGGTCCCGACTGTCATACCTTGTTGAGTTATTGATGATCTATTCGTCCAGCATTTTGAGCTGTTAGAGTAATGGGTAACTTTAGCGTTTCTACTGACAACAGGTACCGACAGCTCTCGTGCAACGGGATGTCATCTCCGTCTCCGGTGGGGGACGTAGAGAGGGGTTTCGACCGTGGCAACGACCCTTCGGACTTGGTTGCTCTGAAGATCAGCCTGTTGGGTGATTGTCAAATCGGGAAAACAAGCTTTCTGGTTGGTGAAGGATACATTTTCCTCTGTTTTCCGGGCAACCGAACAGGGGAGAGTTGCTCAAACTCACATTTTGTTTGTCATTGTTCATTGCAGAAAAAGTACGTGGGGAGAGAAAAAGAGCAGGGAGGAATTCAGATGGCAGGGCTGCACCAGATGGACAAGACACTAAGCGTCAGAGGGGCGAGGATTGCTTATAGTATCTGGGAGGTTGGAGGTATCAATCACAGATCATATGATTTCAGTGTCTATATGCATTAGACTATGAGCACAAGTACCTACCTAATTGGGTCGGGTCGGCCAGTTTACATGCACATCGACTAGTCCTGCAGCTTAGAAATTAATGACCCGACAAATCTCTCGTGGCCCAAGAGTTTTTACTTGTAGTGAGAGTCGAACCTGCAAGTTTGGGGAGTAAGCCCTTTACCTGCTATTGTGCTCCAACTTGACCAACCTCTCTGGGTTCGTAATTACGATGCACTGCATGCAGAACTGATTATTTCACAATTTTGATGGTGTAGGGGGTGAAACTTCTCAGGATCACATTCCAATTGCTTGTAAAGACTCGGTAGCCATATTAATCATGTTTGATCTGACCAGTAGATGCACTTTAAATAGGTAGGCTTCTTCTATGGATGGTTTAAGTGCTACATTTGATCAAGTGTCCTCATGAACTTCGAAATTCTGTGGATGCAGCGTAATCAGGTGGTATCAACAAGCAAGGAAGTGGAATCAGGTACCTACATAATTCACTCTCTCAAATTTTCGGGTCCTTCCGTGAGATACGGTTACGTGTTTGTGAGTTTACATTCCTGTTCTAGTTTATTTTCCCACGACAAAACCACGATCCAAACGTAGTGTTAGGTCGTATTCATACGTGGCTTCTTCTGATGAAAATAAGTGCTTGATTGTTGTAGAATGCGATTCCGGTACTGGTAGGGACCAAGTTCGACGATTTTGTCCGACTGCCAATGGATTTGCAATGGACCATTGCAAGTCAGGTAACAAACTTCGCATCTGTATCAGCAACATTGTCTAATACTAGCTTTTCCAGAAAGACTGCGGTTGTGTTTGGGTGTCTTCTAAATGACCCAGTTTTGAGTATATTTAACTGCTTCTTGATTTCGTACCTTTGTAAAGCTTTTTTTTCAGTTTTAAGTATATTTTTATTAGTATCACCAAATGATAGGAAGTTGTCGTTAAGTTAGGGAAAGCCTCATGAAACTTGATTTAGTCTTTCAGTATCAAACGTGGAAAGGATAGAAAAGGACTCGAGACATATAAGTCAACTATTCAGGAAAAAATAGAAAGCATCCTTGACCCTTACGCAGAATTATTGTAGCATAATGATTGAGTGGTTAGCACCAAACATCAACTTCGAAGAAAGCATTAGCTGCATCTCTCTCTCTCTCTCTCTCTCTCTCTCACACACACACACACTCACAGAGTTAGCAATTCCATTCATACGAAGGTAAAAATAGATGATAAATGGAAAACTGGGGGTCTCATTTCCCATGAACAAGTGCTCATTAGCACAGCATCTAGTGTTGCCAATTTGTTGAGAAGCTAGGAGGTAGAAGTGCAGAAGAAAGCAAAAAAAAAATAAAAATGAATGAACAAATACTGAGAAACACCAGATATATGTCGTTCAATTCGACGTGGACTATGAGTCTCCCCTGTCACGGGTCACGATCGCTGCAGTTGTTTTAAGGGGAAGAATAATGCAAACGGTAAATTGGAACGAGTTTTCCAGACACTACCATATATAGTTTGTGTCACAAGTCTACAAAAGAACTAAAAGGTACCCCATATGAACGAGGCATGTCGCTAGGTGAATAGTATCATCAGCCTCTACAATCCATAATGAACGTACAAGCGAAAGGTCATATAACATTTTTCGGCATCCTGATTTCAACAGGCAAGAGCATATGCAAGGGCCCTGAATGCACCCCTTTTCTTTTCAAGCGCGACGTACAACATAAACGTGAACAAGATCTTCAAGTTCATCACGGCAAAGCTCTTCAACCTGCCTTGGACTCTGGAGCGAAACCTGACAATCGGAGAACCCATCATCGATTTCTAGATTTCGCTTTGGAATCACACCTTGTCAATAATTCTGACTGAGTTAGTAGAAATTGCTAGATAAGGAAAAAAGAGATCGAAGCCAACCGGTCACTGGATTTGCCAGAATTGTCTGCTGCTCCCAGTGAAAATTCGAGTTGTTTCATTTGATATGTAAAGAATAACAGGAATGTATCTTCATTTAAGAATAAATCTGTTCAATTCAATTTGTGTAGAAGGGTTTTAATAGAAACAAAGGAAGAAAAAAGAACGGATACAATCATAAACTTTTACGACGGATTGTGAACGATTGGAGAAAATCTAGTAGGTTTTTAAGGGTTTACAAGTGCGCGAGGTAATAAAATGGCAGAGTAGAATTGTTCGTAAATTCCTTCCGTCCGGATGGGGATTCACCCGAGTCCGGACGGGACGTTGTTATCAAAATTCTTGTTTTCTTTCCAATCGACGGAGAATCGACGGGAAAATCGTATCGTAAGCTTGCTGGAATGTGGGTGTGAAAAGTGGAGTTTGGTTCCTTGCCGTATTTCAGGACTTCTTTGGAGACAAACAATGAAGTGGATGAAGTGTGGAAGAACAATCAATCGAGATGATTGAGTGAACGATTACAAGTTAATTCTACTCCTAGAAAAGAAAAGATAAAGGCCTGATTGGCGTTGTTTGTGTGTCCCTCAAACTGCTAATAACTTGTACTTAAATAGGCCTTTCATTACATTTGAATTCAAAACTTCCCTCCAAAGTGGCAGTTGACAATCCTTGATTCTGATCATGAACCCCTTCAACTGCCGATCATGCCCACGTTGAGAAAATTATCTCGTTGATTGCGGTTTCCATCCTCTTCAATCGTGGAGTCATGGGATCCGCCTCCATTTGACATTTGTCACCTGATCGACGGTCAAAAGTGTCAAAAGAACATGCCACGTGTAGGCCAATCGACGGACAAGACTTTTTATAGTTTCACCATCGATTTACCTCCATTCAGAATTATTAAGTTAAGTCCATGCTATCCTCACATTTGCCTATTTTTACCCCTGCCACGTGTCACCTAATCGACGGGTAAAAATAAAATTTATTTGTGGTACAAACAATGCCCCCCTTATTTGTTTGAGTTAAAAAAATCGTTTAACTCGAATAAATAATTCCTCCACCTTTTCCAAAAGGCGTGATTAGTACACGGGGCTCTTCCAACGTATATATATTCTCTTGTTTGTAAAAATTAGGGCATCGTTTGAAACCATCAACGCCTGAATTGATGGCGCGCAAGAAAGCTCCCCAAGGCAAAGCAATGGCTTCCAAAGCTTCCTCAAATCGTCGACTCCTCGGTCAACTCAGAAGAAAACATCAGCTCTCAGACAACAGAGACCCCGACTGAGTCCTATCCTCCAAGGTATCCTCAATGCCTACGGGAGGCACCACAGTTTCCTCTCTATTTTATTCCTGTAGTTGGTTGTCCCTCTAGATTCATACTGGGCCCTATTTATGCTCCAACCCCTCCTGATTCACTACCAACCTTCTATCCGGTGAATTTTGATGAACCCTTGCTCCTTTCGCTCCCAGGTCTCCATCGCACTGGTTGGAATACCAGAGGGACAATCCGATCATGGCCCTCTGTATTCCCATCTTGGACAAAGTGGGTAGACCGCATGAGGGGATACTTACACCTCTCGTGGCGTGCCATGGGAATTTACGAAACCATAGATCTATCCACACAGGCTTTTGAGTTTAACCCTAATTTGATCGCTGCTGCTGCCTGTTTTTGGTCCGTTTCATCCAATACCTTTGTTTTTCCGTACGGCCCTATGAGTCCCACAGTTTTGGACATTGCTCATTTGACTGGTCTACCATGTATAGGTGCAGAAGTTAACGCTGCCTTGGATCACCGTCCTTGTGATCCACCATTTGAGACCTCTACTGATAATTCGTGGAGTTATTCGCACTTTATATCCCTTTTTTGCACTTCTGATCTTAGAGAGCCATCATTTACTGAGAAAGTAGCATTCTATTTGTACTGGCTCAACAAATACATGCTATGTGTGTCTGGTTTAAAGATCACCAAAAAATATGTCCGTTTGGCTATTTGCTTAGCTCAGGATGCACAGCTTGCTTTGGCTCCCTTTATACTAGGGACACTATATAAAGGGCTGTGGACATTCACAAATAACAAGATCACCAGCAACTGTGGTGGCCCTTTTTGGATTCTCCAGGCATGGCTGTATACCTATTTTCCATTTCTTAAACCCATGAGTTATTTTCCAAGAAGGAAAGATGGGGGTAAGTGTTTGAGCTACGCGGAATATTTTTTAGCTCATGAGCCCAACATGAGGATTCATCCTTCAAAGGTACTTTACAGCTTTCAGCCCATAGCCTTCTCGAGGAATATCCTACCTGGCTGCCTTTTAAGGATTGTCGGTACTCGTCATCACGAACGATTGAACCCATCCTCAAATTTTTGGTGCCAGCCCAAACAGTTAATGAATTTTGGGCTAGCGTTTTGATATCGAGATTCCTGTCGATAGGATTCTCCCCGTCGACCACACGTTTCTCCAATTGCAGCTTCGAAATTTATATGCCAAATCAGTGTGCGAGGCAGTTTGGTCTATCACAAGGGATCCCTGTCCCTCATTCACATCCGAGGATTAAGGACTTAGCCAAGACGAGGCCAGTTGACCCAGACTTCTCTAATCACAGAACTGATTGGACAATTCCAAGGCATCAAGGCCAGTTTCCAGCTTGCAAGCTTTGTGGCCGAACCTTCTCATACTCCAGAATTTAGATTGTTTTGGGATTGCATCAAACCTACCATCTTTAACAAAGATTTGAGCAACTGTCTCTTGAGACTTGATCCTGAAGAATCCTCGTCAGGTATCTTTTCATAAAATCATCCCTCTTTATTCTGTAGATATGGGGTCCTAAACTCATTAATTATTTTCATTGTTTTAGTCCCTGAGGAAACTCACGCCTCAAGAGGCCAAAAGGCCAAGGCAAAGGGAAGCAACCCGAGGTCTCACTTCCCCCAAGGAAAAGAAGCAAACCTCCCAAGCCCGAAGTACTTTGCAAGATCCTCCACTGATGGCGGATGCAATGAAAGGTCTCGACTTGCCAGATCGACGGGCCAGTTCTCCAGAAATTGCTGAAGATTCTGAGACACTGGTGACATTTAAAAGGGTAAAAATTTCATCTTTCTGTCAACTTATCTCTCTGCTGATTTGGACTATAGACATCATATGTCATTCCTTCTTTATTGATTTATTTCTTTCATATTTAGAAAACAAGGAGGAGACTACAATTGGCACCCCAATCAGAGATGAATGCAGTAAAGATGAAGGTTTGACCACCAACCAATTAATTCTTGTCAATTCCTCTTCTATTGATCAATTTGACCTTCCATTTAATGCTCCTTCATCTCTAACATGTCCAGCATCAATTTTGGATGAAAATGTCAAAACTTCTGACATGGACCACAAATCAACCTTTCCAGAGGTTCAAACATTTGATCCAATTACTGAGCTTCTCTTAAGTTCAGCACCACATTCCCCTGTGACTCTGGGAATTGATCCCCTTGTGGAAACAGAGACCATATTTGTTGAGCAACCTGAGATTCATTCTCCTACTGAAGGAGACAGAACACTGGAATCTCCTTCTGATCAATCAAGACTTTCTTCTCCTATCCAAGAAGAACTTGTGTCAGAGCCTGTAGAACTATCGGTTGAGGCTACTGAGCTTTTAGAACAACAGCAAGTTGAAAGGGAAGTACTCACTCCAGAGTTGATCCTCATCCCCACTACTCCAACAACTTCTTCTTCACCTGCCCATGGGGCTGATGCTGAGTTGCCCATCGATTCACCTAATTCTGACTTGGACCTTATGCTGACTAGAACCAAGCAATACTCTGAGTTCTATTCCAAGTCCATTTCTGAGTTTTCTGAATCTCTGACTTCTCCACCATCCTCTGAGCTTAGTGAGGAAACAAAAGATGAGATAAAAACCTTTTTTGAGCTACTAGAACTTCCACTGTTGGAGCTTGCCACTAACACTCTGCAGTTTTTTCTAGTTGTATTACTTGTCTGATATCCAAGAAAGTTTTCCCATTGTCTGAGCAAATCAAGCTTGAAGAATTTGGCTCAATTGTAAAGGAAAGTCTGACAGTAGCAGCCTACTGTCAGAAAGAGATGAAAAGCAAACAGGATACCCTTGATCAATTTGCAGCCATCTCCACCAATTTGGACACAATGGGGAACAATATACATCAATTGAAAGATGAGTTACAACAGATTGAGGATGAAAGGCAGCCCTTCTTGCTCGTGAGTCAGCTTGATAATCAACAAAAGGTTTTATTGGCACGCAAGGCGTTGATCAGTCAAGAATTATCCAAAGTCTCCTGTGATGAGCAAAGCACTAAGGCCATCATTGCTATGGCCAACACTGATCTTTTGAAATATCAGGAAAAATATAATGCCACGAACAGCAAGTGGAGCTATTTCTCCAAGTTGTTCTTAGAAACTAGACTCAGGAACCAATGATTACTCTGCTTATCATTTTGGCCTCTATGTTTTAGGCCTCTTGTTAGTTGGATTTTGTATTTCCTTGCAATGTTTAGCCTTATTTGCAGGCTGTTACACTTCTTGTTTTGAAATATTGATACTAATTTTGAAGTATGTTTGTCTTATTCCTGTACTTATCTAAATTATTAGAATCTCTTAGCAACTCACGTCCCTAATCGATAGGGAAAAACAACCCTGCTATTTATTTCTTTTAAAATTTGAAACAAAACCCACTGGTAGGGTCTGTTCATAGGAAATCATGAAGCCACTAACCAATGCTATTCCAATCCTTGGTAATTGATATAAATTATGGCTAACTATTTCCTTCTTTACCGATGGGATAAACCAATGACAAACCATGGAAAATACCAACCGTCATTTCCTCCACTTCTTGTTAGTGGGCACTGATCATGGGTAATAACTGCTTTTAATTAACTGCTTGGAAACTGAACCGTTGCTCATATTTTCCCCATAAATTGGACCTTTGTGGGATAATTATACATCGATTCTTCTCTTTTCAAATTGACTTCCATCTTGATAGTCAAATTAGCACCATGGACATCGATCTAAACACCCCTTCACCTTCTTTTGATACCGTCGATCGGCCACTCTCTCCTACTACAGCCATTTCAGGCTGGGATGATCCTTTGCCTTCTAATCCCCCATCCAGTTGGGGAATCAATCCACCCACTGAAAGGGTGATCGTCAGAATGGAGGATCCTCCTCTATATCCAATTCGAGTGTTCGACGTTCACACGTCAAAGTCAGTTACCAATTTCCCTGGGTCAGAGAGGAACCCAAGCAATGCTACTGATTCACTACTTTCTATGCCATATAGGCCAATGCCATTTCAACTGGCAGAGCAGGTGGCAAGCCAAGCTTGGAGAATCACGAATCCCTTTTCAGAGGGCCAAACATCAACAAGCTTATTGGAAGGAAATGGTGAGAAAGCCACTTTCCCCGTTGGCTTTTCTGATGACCAACCTGACATCTCTCCCCTGCCTGAGAACCCTGATTGGTTTCAAGAACTAGAGAGTTTGAGGTATAACCCTCCACTATCTCAAGCCATGTTGGGTATTCATTTATCGAGATTCTGACGAAACCACAGCTAAAGAGCTATTGGCGGCCTTTGCCTTTTTGGATGTTCACATTCTGGAGGAACATGTCCCTTATTTGAACTTCTTATGGGCATGTGAAACCCTTCAATTTTATGAGAGTAGCCTCATTACTACCCATCTTCATGGGTTCAAATCAGCTTGCCTCTTATAAGGCTTTGGATGAAGACCAGCACTGCTGCCTTCTATGATCCCTTTTGGGTTGATTATGAAGTTCAACATGACAAAGTGGTTAAACTTCATGACAAAGTGCTAGACTTAAACCACTCCAATTGGGAATGCCACCAAATTCTTCAAAAGCTCTGTTCAAAAGCATCAGAACTGGCTTCGGAAGAAAAACCACAAGAGAGCCCAATCTTGGCTCAAGCTGAAAAGATGTAATGGCCATGAGGCCATTAGTAGATAAGAAAATAAAATGGATGCAGAGGCAATGGCTAGGGACAAAGAGCATGCATTCCTGACTTATGCTTGGGAAAAGTTCCATGTTTTTGTTACTTGGAGTTTCCCACACTATTTTGAGATCATTCGGATTGATGCCGAGGGTAACCCTATCAATGCCTGAATTTCCTTTCTAGATAGGAAATTTATGTTTATTTCCTTTTATGAGCAGGAAATGTAACTTGTTTTATTCTAATGAAAAGTTTAGCCTAGTTTATAGGCTTTTAATGACGGTCTGTTTAAGTCTGAATTATTTTTCCATCCGTCGATTTATGTTTTCACTCGTCGATTAACTCCCAAGGGGATGGAAAATATGCTTTTAAATATTTTCCATTGATTGTTCTTTCATGGGCATTTCCCAGAATAGATTCTAACTGATAAGCACCACCTCTTAGAACTTTCAACACACGAAATGGTCCCTCCCAATTTGGAGACCACTTACCAAAATACCCTTTCTTTTTCTTATCTAAAGGCAAAATTGCCTTCCAAACCAAATCACCCTCTGCAAATGATTTCTCACGGACTCTTTTATTATAGACTCTTTCTAAACTCTTCTTCTGTGCTTGTATACTGTTTAAAGCATCTATTCTGGACTCTTCCAGTCCATCCAATTCTTGATACATTGCTTCCTCAAAAACCATATTGTTTGGGTCGTAATGCTAGCCACTCTGTGAGATATAATATTAACTTCGACGGGTAAAACTGCGGCTTGGCCATATACTAGCTCATATGGTGTAGCCCTGGTACTCTCCCTCTTTGAAGTCCTATAGGCCCACAACACTCTTGGCAATAGGTTATGCCATTCTCTTGGATTGTCAATTATCATTTTAGATAAAGTATTCTTAATAATTTTATTTGTAGATTCTACTTGCCCATTCGCTTGGGCATAATAAGGAGAAGAATTCAAGATTTAACCCATATGAGTTAACATAAGTCATTACTTCATGACCATTGAACACAGATGCTTGGTCAACTGTGATTGTTTCAGGAATACCAAATCGACAGAAAATATGCTCCTCAATGAAATCAATCACTTGTTTCTGTGCTACATTCTTCAATGGGATGGCTTCTGTCCATTTTGTAAAATAATCCGTAGCCACCATTACATACTCATGCTGCTGAGAAGAATGAGGAACTATTTCTCCAATCATATCAATTGCCCACCCCCTGAAAGGCCATGGTTTAACAATTGATTGTAAAGGAAAAGCTGGAACCCTTTGAATAGGGCCATATTGTTGACATTTCTGACATCCCTTAGCGTATGAAATGCAATCTTTCCTTATTGTTGGCCAATAATAGCCATATCTTTTGAGTAACCATTTCATCTCTCTCCAGACTGATGAGAACCACAAGTTCCCTCATGAATTTCACCCATAACCGTCATTGCTTGGGTTTTATCAATACACAACATTAATACTTCATCTGAAGATTTTCTGAACAAATCATTGCCTATGATAACATAATTTATGGCCCTTTGCTTTATATTTCTGTTTTTTCTCCTTTGGGTTCTCTAAAAATTTCCTTATTGGAAACCTCCAATCATCAACCAGATTTATTTCCATAACATCAAAATCATTACCATCTCTTTCAATAGAGAAAGGCAAGAATCTCTTTTGGACCTTTATTAATTTTTCATTTTGCCCTTCTGGAATCCTAATCCCAGAGGCAATTTGTGCCATTTGATTAGCATCACTATTCTCCAATCTAAAACATGTTGTAAATGTACTCATCAAAATATGTTATCAGAGTTTTAACTTTCTGCAGTTGTAACTCTAATAAAGGATGATTGCACTTATATTCTCCTGTTATCTGTCGAATTACCAATTGTGAATCTCCTGCTACATTTAAATATCTAATATTCAATTCTTTTGCAATCTCTAAACCGATAATCAAAGCTTCATACTCAGCTTGATTATTGGTCAGAATCCTGTTTTCATCTAACTGAAAAGAAAACTGTAAGAACTCTCCTTTTGGGGATGTAAAAACTACACCTGCTCCAACTCCTCTGTCAGTTTTGGAACCATCGAATGACAACTTCCATGGTTTTATTTCAACCATGTGTATCTCAAATTCATCCTTTTCTATTAATATGTTAGGATGACTAGCTACGAAGTCAGCTAAAGCTTGCCCTTTTACTGCCTTTTGAGGCACGTACTGTAAATCATACTCTATTAATGACAACAACCATTTTCCTTGTTTGCCCTTAATATAGGCCTTGTCAACATATACTTAATGACATCTGTTTGTGCAATTACATGCACCGTCGATGGTAACATATAACATCTTAGTTTAATAGCAGAAAAATATAATGTTAAGCATAGCTTTTCAATAGGCTTGTATTTTATCTCACACTCATTTAATCTTCTACTAAGATAATAAATGGCTTGTTCATGACCATTTTCATTGTCTTGAGCCAAAAGACAACCAATCGATTGGTGTCCTGCTGATATATACAATTTCAAAGGTTTTCCAAATATTGGTGGCATCAGAACAGGAGGCCTTACCAAGGATTGCTTCAAAAACTCAAAAGCTTTCTGATGTTCTTTTTCCCATATAAAATCTTTCTGAGATTTTAACTTTAGCAATGGGGAAAAAGCAAGAGTTTTTCTAGACAAATTGGAAATAAATCTCCTGAGAAAATTTACCTGCCCTAGAAACTGTTGGAGTTCCTGTTTATTTGTTGGAGGCTGTGCTTCTATTATAGCTTTTGCTTTATCTTTATCAACCTCAATCCCTTTCTTATGAACCAGAAATCCCAAGAAATTTCCAGCAGTAACTCCAAAAGCACATTTCATTGCATTCATTTTCAACTTATATTGTCTCATTCTCATCAAGACTTGTCTTAAAAAGTCTATATGCTCATCAAATGTATGTGATTTTACCACTATATCATCAATATAAACCTCCATAAACCTTCCAATTAGGTCATGAAAAATCACATTCATTGTTCTTTGATAAATTGCTCCTGCATTTTTTAATCCAAATGCCATAACCACCCATCCAAATAGTCCAATATATCCTGGACATCTAAATGCAGTTTTGTGTGTGTCTTCTTCTGCAATAAATATTTGGTTATATCCAGAATAACCATCCATAAAGGAAAGAAATCGATGGCCTGCGGTTGCATCCACTAAATGGTCTACAACAAGCATGTGATACTCATCTTTTGGTGATGCTGTATTCAAATTCCTAAAATCAATGCATATTCTAACCTTACCATTTTTCTTGATTACAGGAACAATATTTGAAATCCATTCAACATACTTAACAGGCCTGATAAATTTGGCTTTAAATAATCGTTCCATTTCTTTCTTTACTTCTTTTTGAACTTCAGATGTCATCTGTCTTGGAATCTGTTGATATGGAACAAAGTCCTCTCTAATAGGAATTTTATGTTCAACCAGTGATCTATTCAAACCAGGCATATCAGGATAATCCCAAGCAAAACAATCTTTAAATTCAGACAACAAATACTTCAAACGATCCTTCATTTCATCAGGTAAAGCAGCACATACATGAAGAATTCTAGGATCTTCCTCTGTTTCTACATTAAAATCCTCTAATGGATCTTTTACTTCTGCTTTATAATCATCAAGTTTAGCAGGAGCAGCTTTAAGATCTTCCATAGCTAATTCCTTAACAGACAAAGGACTATCATCAACTACACAGTCTGCCCAATTACAAGAAATAGGCTCATCAGCCTCTAATTTTCTAGATACAATGAAAGAAAATAATCTCTTAAAAGTAGCTTTTAAAGTAACTAACTCTTCATTCACATGGCTTCGATCGTCACTGACCATGGGAAACCTTTGATGTACAACCACTAGACCTTAGTATCATGTTAGGTCTAACAAAATCTCCACTTATTTCTTTAAAACCATCTGCAATGTATTTAAGGAATTGGCTTTCAGTAATGCTTATCCCCATCGATTTCACTTCTGAACCTTCCACCTTGATTGGCCATAAGTCTTCATCATATAGACCTGCTTCCACATTGTTGGTATCTGCTTTAAATGGATGTTTGTCTGCCCAGAAAATTTCCATACCGTCGACATCTTTATCTTCTCCTTGTTTCAGAAATATTAATGCCTGATGTAAAGAAGAGGGAACACACCCATTTATATGAATCCAATCTCTGCCTAACAAGGCATTGTAATTGGAAGAAGAATCAATAACAAAGAAGGTAGTATTCATTTTTCTGTTTCCAACTTGTAATTGCAAAGAAATCACACCTTTAGCAGGTGAACATCCTCCTGCAAAGTTTCCAACTGTCACTTCTGTTGGAATCAAGTCTGACTCATTTTTATTCAAAATCTTCATCATTTTCGAAGGCAAGATATTTACTATAGCTCCATTGTCAATTAAAACCTTACTAATAGGTTGCCCATTAATGTGAACCATAATATATAATGGCTTTAAATGCCTGACCAAGGCATTTTCAGGAGTCCTCAGAACAACCACATTTTTCCCTTTTATATCTTTCTCAATTTGAATAGACTTCTTTTCTGAGTCTTCTTTTTGCTCACTTATTTTTACTATGGCATCTGCTTTGTCTTCAACATCCCCTTCTAGGCTTGTAGGTTGATTAGGTTTTGCCTGAAAAGTTTTTGGCAAAACTAAAATCATGTTGCAATGAACTCTAGTAGGGGAAACTGACTCGAATTGAATTGTATCCAATGCCTGACCAAACGTGGTAGACTTTTGAGAGTCTGCTTCATTCTTGTCATCCTTGAAATCTTCTTTCATCATGTCTGAACTGTTAACTGACAGAAGATCATCATCCTCATCATCTTCTAACAATACTTGTTGAAATTCTGCCATTTTTTTCTTTAAACTCTTCTTGAATTCTGCCTTTTGCTCCTTAATCGACAGAACAGGAGAAACACTTGAGCTCTGCCCCCCAAGCCTTTGGGTGATGGCTGGTTTGATTGTTTGCCCCCCAGGTTTTTCTGCCTCCTTTACCTGTTGTTTAGGCACTGTCACAGGTGGTACAGTGGACTCCCTGGTCCATACTCGATTTGGAACTGCTCTAGCCTTCATTTCAGGCCATTGTGTTGAATCCATCATCACCTGTTGATCTCTCCTTTCTCTTTCTGAAATCTTCCTTTGTAACCTTCTTTTCTGAGTATTGGTAATGGGCTCAAATTCCCGTACATTTGGGAATTTGGGATGTCTTACTGTATCCCATCCATGATGCTCCATATTTGGTGGAACTACCATTCTCCCTTGGTATCCACCTCTGATAAAAGACATTCTTCCCCTTGATCTCATACCCCTTGGATAAAAGCCTCTTCCCCTTCCATTCATAAATGAAGGTGGATATATTAGGCCTGTTTCTGGTTTCCCTGGTAATGCTGGAATCACAGGATATCCTTTAAATAGGAATGGTCCATCATGTTCCCCATACCATTTGAGTGATTCAGAAGGTATAAAAATTCTAGGGTCTTCACCTTCAAAAATCAACTTTGGTCCTACATAAATCTGCAAATCACTACTTCCCATGGTATTGAATCTAATGGAACCTTTAGCATAGGTACCGTTATACTCTTTTTCTGCGATAACCTCTTCCCCTTTTTTGATTTCGTCATCACATCTTAGACAAAAATAATTCTCAAACTTCTGCCTCATCTGAACCTCCTCTTCTCCTTCCATAATTTCCTCTTCTTCTTGAATCCTTCTTTCAATGTGAGATGCCATTTTTCCTTTCTTCATTCTGGCTGTCACCATGTTGACCTCTACCAAAGGAAAAGGATCAATATCAATCCCCATCACTTCTTTATTTCCCTTAGCATATTGTAACAGGCCTTTCTGGATCAAATCCTGCACACAATTTCGAAATGTAACACAATTGTTAGTATTGTGTCTGAAAGAATTATGCCACTTGCAATAATCTTTTCCCTTTCTATCCTTTTCAGGCGGGATCATATGCCCTGGTGATAAAGTTAAGAACTTTTGATTAATTAGTTCATCAAACAACTGATCAGCTTTGGATAAATCAAATGAGTATTGTCTAAAATTCGCTTGATTTCTCCTGTTTGGATGAGATGAAGGCATATTCACAGGCTTCTCAGCCTTTGTCAGAGTATCACAAATAATTGGTGCTTTTCCAATTACTTGGGCGACATCAATCTCGACATCCCCCTCTATATCTTGGTAATATGTACCAAGTGATTTATTTATTCTGTATTCTCCTTCCATCAGAATAGCCTCATATCCGATGGTTTTGGAAGTAAAATCAAATAAGTCTCTGAATTCAGTTCCAGTAAAATGTTTCTTGAAATCATAATCTAACCCTTCCTGGGCTATCTTTACTATTTCTGATTCAGGGATGTAAAAATGACACTGATTCCTAATCTTTTTGAATCTGTTCATATACTGTTCAACATACTCTGAAGGCTTCTGTTTGATTTTAGCCAAGTCTGCTACTGAAATTTCTGGTGCATGTCTAAAGAATTGAGTATGAAACTGTTCTTCCATTTCTCTCCAAAAATGAACAGAATTTGGAGGCAAGTTAATAAACCAAGAGAAAGCAGTTCTAGTAAGAGAATGAGGAAACAATTTTAATTTCAAAGCCTCATCCAAATCTGCTTCACCTATTTGCAGGCAAAATCTCCCAACATGCTCTATAGTTGATTGATTCTCCTCTCCATTGAAAAGGACTAAATCTGGGATTCTATAATGCCTAGGGAAAGACACATTATCCACCCAATTTGGATATGATTTTCTAAACATAGGTTTTTCAATTCTCCGTAATCCAGGACCATACATGTCCTGCATAATATTTGTAAGCTGAGCCCTTAAATAAGGCTCTTGAATTCTTCCAGTTTGATTTGGAGGAACAAAGGCTTCAGGCCTAATATCATAACCATATGGATAATCTTGTCTTTTTACGTTTGGTGGGTCATACCCATAGAGATTTGGATCACCATTAGCCATACCTGGCACATTTCTATTTTCATTCCTAAAAAGATTTGTATAAACGTTTTGCCCTCCAAGAGCATTGTTCCCAATATTTCCAGTTTCTGTTCCCATAGGAATAGTGGTTGGTATACTTTGATAAAAGCTTTGATTTTGACCGTTACTAACATTATTTGGAACTCTATTCATGCCAGTAAAAACAGTTTCAAAAGTTGGATTTTCAAATACCTGCGTAGAAGGTATCGCAGTACTACGGTTCGCATATCCACTGGTCTGTCCAGGGTTAACATTTACGTTAACTGGGATTTCCACCGCTGGTTGATTTTGAATCCCTGCTGCCTTACACATAGCCATCAAAGTTTTGGCTACTTCACTCTCTGGATCATTTAAAACTCTTGCACATTTTTGGACCAAATCACGTGACTCACTCTCTAGACCATTTGGTTGGCCTACTTCTGGACTTCTCTGGTCTGGATTCACAATATTGACTCCATTCAAATCACTTCCACAATTGGTGTTGGCAGGGTTATTGTCATTGTTATCATCTGTTGGCAATTGATTCCTAGTCTTCGGTGCCATTGCTTACTTCCAAATTAGTAACGAGCCCTCCTTCTAGCGCCAAAATTGTTATCAAAATTCTTGTTTTCTTTCCAATCGACGGAGAATCGACGGGAAAATCGTATCGTAAGCTTGCTGGAATGTGGGTGTGAAAAGTGGAGTTTGGTTCCTTGCCGTATTTCAGGACTTCTTTGGAGACAAACAATGAAGTGGATGAAGTGTGGAAGAAGATTAACAAAATGGACTTTATTAACCCTCAAAGTAGAAGAACAATCAATCGAGATGATTGAGTGAACGATTACAAGTTAATTCTACTCCTAGAAAAGAAAAGATAAAGGCCTGATTGGCGTTGTTTGTGTGTCCCTCAAATTGCTAATAACTCGTACTTAAATAGGCCTCTTTGCATTACATTTGAATTTAAAACTTCCCTCCAAAGTGGCAGTTGACAACTCCTTGGATTCTGATCATGAACCTCCTTCAACTGCCGATCATGCCCACGTTGAGAAAATTATCTCGTTGATTGCGGTTTCCATCCTCTTCAATCGTGGAGTCATGGGATCCGCCTCCATTTGACATTTGTCACCTGATCGACGGTCAAAAGTGTCAAAAGAACATGCCACGTGTAGGCCAATCGACGGACAAGACTTTTATAGTTTCACCATCGATTTACTTCTATTCAGAATTATTAAGTTAAGTCCATGCTATCCTCACATTTGCCTATTTTTACCCCTGCCACGTGTCACCTAATCGACGGGTAAAAATGGAAATCTTATTTGTGGTACAAACAGACGTCAAGTTTTGTGCGCATACAGCTCGCAGTAAATTTCTGTCTGGACGGTCTCTTTGTTATCAGTCATCATTCATAGTGAATTCTCTCTCACTCTTCGTGCGTTGAGTACTATACGAAAGCTTAGCTTGATCGGAATCACGTAAACTTTTGTGTCCTTATTTTGATTGCCTGTCGTTTTTGTTTGTTCTCTACTTTGCACTTGTCATAATAGATAGGATTCATCTAATTTTAATCCACGGACACCGAGACAAGGCTAGATTTTATAGTTATTAAGTTTGGAATGCTGATTTGCAAAACTATACAACAAAAACTTCGTTTATAAAAGGGAAATTTATAGAAATGGTCCTTCTAGTTTCACCCGAGTCTTATTTTCGTCCTCCAAGTATCAATTGCAACTCTTTTGACTTTCAAGTTTGGTTTTTGTACGAATTTGGTCCAATTGATAACGTCTGTCAGCCAAACTTGAGGGGAAAAATCAAATTGAGGGCATACGTCATCAATTGGACCAATTTGGAACGAACTGCAACATCCAAACAACCATCAATCTAATTTTTTCCATCCAGTTTGGCTGACAAAAGTTATCAATTGGACCAATTTAGTACGAAAACCAAACTTGAATGTCAAAAGAGTTGTAATTAATACTTAGTAGACGAAAATGATACTCGGATGAAACTAGAAGGACCATTTATGTAAATTTCCCTTTATAAAATGGAAGCTTTACGCATAGTAACATTTCAAACAATCGTCTTAAGCAAATATCTGGCTTCCAATACATGTAAGCTCACGATTTTAGGAAACTAGAAATTTCATCAACAGCAACCCAATTGTTCATCCAACTTGATTGAATGTCACGAGAAACGCAAGCTCCTTTCCAAAAATGTTGGCATGATTTGTGGAGAAAGCTTTTTTATCTGTCCCCACTCTTTGTCACAGTGAAAGGATAGTCAAGAAGACAAGGAAATTTGAAAACAAGAACTGCAAATTCCAATGATGCATGGATTTCACAACTGTAAACTTATTAAAACCATGCATCAATTTCACAAAATGCTAAAATACTCAGAAGCCAGAAGTAAATCATATCCAAGTGTCTATGGTTGATTTCGAAGACCAGAATTTGTCTTTTGAGATAGAAGTTGTTAGGACTCCTGAAGATATGGTGCAATGTGGACTCTGTTGGAAAAAATTCGACAATAATAGAAATTCCAGAGAACAATCTCATTGATAACAACATAATTACATGAACGAATCAAGTTACAAAATATATAACAGTAGATAAATTGTAAGAACGAGATACAAACAGAATTTTTGAAACCAAACCGAGTCCTGTGTGGTACCACAGTCTCCTTAAGAAAGATTCGCCGCCTACCGTCGGTGTTGTAGGTTTGTGTTCGGCGTCTTCCTCCCAGGGTTGGCTCGGCTAAACCACAAGCCGTCGGAACACCGCCATCGACCGCCTTGGCGAACAAGCTACCGTCTGCCTTTCTCTCTCAAAAACGAATTTCTGAATATGCAGGAGGATTGTGGAATTGCTTGTGTTCCTCCAAAACCGTGATGCCTCAATTTATAGAGTGATGAGGGCTGAATAACTCCACACATTGAATTCTGCACAATGAATTCAGAATTTGATTTCTGCCATCAAGGAGGGAGGTTACGGGATTGATTACACCATCATGGGCAGGGGTTACGAAATCCCACAAATCAATACGTCTATTGATTATGGGGCGTCCAGATACAACGAACCCGGGACCAGTTGCCTCGGAAGACCCTCCAAAATCCCGGTTTCATTCACCCGAAATTCCGTAAATTTCCAACAATCCCCCCCATGAATGGAATTGGCAGGCAAGCTGACGTAGAGTACAAAGTTGATTCGAGAGAGAGACAACGGATAATTCCTGCATAGGATAGGTGGCTTTTGACCTGGAACCTTCCCTTGTGATAGCCTATCGGGTTTACTGGCAAACCAGTGTGCGGTCCCGCTTTGAACTGTTCCGCCGCCGATGTAAACCGAGACAATAGACGTCACACAGGACTTCTCCTGACGTAGTTCAGTTCTCACTGTTGGGTTCATTTTGGCCATGACACCCCATACCTGGTTCTGCGAGTATTTTCTCGAGAATTTTGCCACAATTCTCAAAGAAGCGGCCCCACTTCATACTAACATAGGTGACCTTCCTATAAAGGGTATCCTGCTATACCCCGCCTGGCAATCCAGCGCATAGGAGTCATTAAAAGCAATGCTTAACCTCTTTCCAATTACAGGTATCACTGATCTACACCATAGGAATGGGCAGGAGATCAAGTCTCCTAAGTGATCGTTCTCGGCTACTCGCGAAAGATAGTCCCATTGAACCTAGATCTTGGGATCTCCAGTCAACTAGGTTGGCTACCCCCACGGTAACTATGAGCGTAGTGGCTTCAGCCCCATCCCTTTCGATGCTTGCTCAACTAGCTCTCGATTTAACCCTTTGGTTAGTGGATCCGCGATATTGTCCTTTGACCTCACATAGTCAATAATGACAACTCCACTTGAGAATAGTTGCTTAATGGTATTATGTCTACGTCGAATATGTCTAGACTTACCATTATACATATTACTCTGTGCCCTACCAATTGCGGATTGACTGTTGCAATGGATACTAATTGCTGGCACAGGTTTCGGCCATCTTGGAATATCCTCTAAAAATTGACGGAGCCACTCGGCCTCCTCAGACGCTTTATCTAGAGCGATAAACTCTGATTCCATCGTTGAACGTGCTATACACGTTTGTTTAGAGGATTTCCAAGAAACAGCTGCACCACCAAGTATAAAGACATATCCACTTATGGATTTTGAGTCCTTCATATCTGATATCCAGTTTGCATCACAATACCCTTCTAGTACTGCTGGATATCTGGTGTAGTGTAGCCCCAGATCACGAGTATACCTCAAATAGTGCAGAACCCTGACTATTGCCTTCCAGTGATCACGACCTGGATTACTCGTGTATCTGCTTAGTCTGCTGACCGAATAAGCTATATCGGGCCTTGTACAACTCATCAGGTACATCAGGCTTCCAATTATCCGAGAATACTCTAATTGAGATATGCCTTCCCCCCCCCCCCCATTCTTGGATAAATGTAGATTTAAATCCACAGGGGTTCTTGCGACACTTGAATCAGACGAGTTGAACTTTTCAAGAATATTGTCAACGTAATGTGTCTGAGACAATGCAAGTCCAACAGATGTTCTGGTGATCTTGACACCTAGAATGACATCTGCAAGGCCAATATCCTTCATGTCAAACTTTGAGTTTAACATGTCTTTGGTAGATTGAATGACCCTTTCATTGCTACCAACAATGAGCATGTCATCAACGTAGAGACACAAAATGACGTACCCTTCGTCTGTGTCTTTGACGTAAACGCACTTGTCACATTCGTTGATCTTGAAACCACTTGACAGCACAACACTGTCAAATTTCTCATGCCATTGTTTCGGTGCTTGCTTTAGACCATACAAAGATCTAACAAGCCTACATACTTTCCCTTGTTGGCCTGGCGCGAAAAAACCCTCAGGTTGTTCCATGTAGATCTCTTCATCTAAATCCCCATTCAGGAAAGCTGTTTTTACATCCATTTGATGTATCTCAAGGTTACGCAAAGCTGCGATCGCGATGATCATCCGGATGGAAGTAATCCTTGAGACTGGTGAGTAAGTATCAAAGTAATCTAGGCCTTCTTTTTGTCTGTATCCTTTGATAACAAGCCTAGCTTTGTACTTATCAATTGACCCATCTGTTTTCATCTTCCTTTTGAAGATCCACTTGTAGCCGAGAGGCTTACTGCCTGGTGGCAAATCCACCAGTTCCCACGTATGGTTTTGCAGTATGGAGTCAATCTCACTCTTAATGGCCTCTTTCCACAAAGGACCCTCAGGGCAGCTTACAGCTTCCTTGTACGTCCGAGGCTCATTTTCTATCAGATAAGTCAAAAAATCTGGACCAAAAGATGTTGATGTTCTAGCTCGCTTGCTACGTCGTGGTTCAACATCAACTTCCTCTTCTTGGCCTTGTATGCTTTCATTAGCCGGGTGCAAGGTCCGTTTAGCAGAACTTGACTCTCCAATGGATCTATAAGGGAATATGTGTTCAAAAAACACTACATTCCTAGACTCCATGAGAGTATTCTTGTGAATATCTTGTATTTCTGACTCATACACAAGAAATCGATAGGCACTGTTATCGTCTGCATAACCGATGAACACACAATCAACGGTTTTAGGGCCTATCTTTTCCTTCTTAGGAGGAGGTACAGCCACCTTCGCTAGACAACCCCATGTTCGTAAGAATGTATAGGTAGGCTTCCTACCTTTAAACAATTCATACGGGGTTTTACCAACATCTTTGCGAGGTATTTTATTGAGGATATAATTAGCGGTGAGAACAGCATCTCCCCACATGTTCTGAGGCAACCCAGAACTGATCAACATTGCGTTCATCATATCCTTCAATGTACGATTCTTACACTCAGCAATACCGTTAGTCTGAGGCGAATAAGGTGCCGTGGTTTCATAGATAATTCCGTGTTGAGCACAGAATTCTCCAAATGGTGACTGAAATTCACCACCACGATCGCTTCTGACCACCTTAATCTTTCTGCTCAGTTGATTCTCAACCTGAGTCTTGTAATGAACAAATTTGTCCAAGGCTTCATCCTTGCTTTTCAGCAAATACACATAGCAAAACCGAGTGCTATCATCGATAAAAGTAATGAAGTACTTGTTACCGGCCCGAGTTTGGACATATTTCAGATCACACACATCAGTGTGGATTAAACCCAAAGGTTCTGTGCTTCTTTCTACTGTTTTGAAAGATGCTCTCGGCATTTTAGCCTCTACACAAGTCTCACACTTATGTTTTTTATCAAATTGGAAAGCTAGAATATGGTCCAAGTTAATTAATCTACACATAGAATCATAATTAACATGACCTAGTCTACCATGCCACAAAAAGGAAGACTCAAGCACATAAGCAACAGGGGATTTCTTTTTATTGATAGTAGGGATAACAATCATTACATTCATCTTAAAGAGACCATCGGTCATGTAACCTTTCCCTACATACATTCCAACTTTAGTCAGAGTGACCCTATCAGCCTCGAAAACCAGGCGGAAGCCGTGCTTGCTCAACACTGAGCCAGAAACCAAATTCTTACGAATATCTGGCACGAACAACACATTGTTCAGAGTCAACTCTTTTCCCGAAGTCATCTTCAGGACCACTTTCCCCTGCCCCGCAACATCCGAGGTAGCTGAATTCCCCATAAACAGCTTCTCACCGTTAGCAACCGGCTCGAAGGTAGTGAACAACTGCCTGTCACAACAGATATGACGTGTAGCCCCTGTGTCTACCCACCATTCCTGCGGGTTTGAACCAACCATGTTCACTTCAGATACCATAGCCGAGAGGTTGATATCGGACACTCCTGTTTCCACTTGAGCCAAGTGCGCCTGAGTGCGAGGGTTTGGTGGCTTCGTACACTCCGAAGCTCTATGCCCGAATTTGTTGCAGTTAAAGCAAGTACCCTGAAACTTTTCTCTTGGTTTCTTGGCAACACCACCTCTCGGTCCCAGATTGACACTTTTGTCCTTCTGCTTGCCAGCTTGCTTGTCAGACCGCTTGTCAGAACGTTTGTCAGAACGCCTGTCATTCTGATTTTTCCTCCCACCGGAAGATTGACCATGCTCCATCATGTTTGCCTTGGCCATGTAGGACGCCTTTGCACTCCTATCCATACCCCGATTCTCCTCTTCAATACGGAGCTTGATGAAAAGAGCCTCCAAGGTCATCTCCTTATTCTTGAACATGAGATAGCTCTTGAACTCCTTCCATGCTGGAGGTAGCTTATGGATGACCGCGACCACCTGGAATGCTTCACTCAGAATCATCCCTTCAGTCCTGATCTCGGTGAGCAGGAGCTGCAGCTCTTGGACTTGGACTGCCACAGACTTGGAGTCCACCATCATATAATCAAGGAACCGGCCCACAACAAACTTTTTGGACCCAGCACCCTCGATCTTGTATTTCCTGTCTAAGGATTCCCATAACTCTTTGGCCGACGGAGCCTCGCCATACACAGAATACAGCGAATCATCTAGAGCATTCAAGATGTAATTCTTGCACATGTAGTCATGCTCTTTCCACCTAGCCACATCAATCCGCTTCTGAGTGTCAGGATTGTCCTCAGCAATAACGGGTGCTTCCTCGACAAGCCACTTTGCCAAGTTCAAGGTGGTGAGATAGAACAAAATCTTCTGTTACCACCTTTTGAAATCGACCCCAACAAATTTGCCCGGCCTCTCCACGTGAGACATTGGAACGGAGGGAATCCCAGGAATAGGAGCATGAATTGGAATAGCCACACCGCCATTTCCATTGCCACTGACATTACCAGTCTCTTTCTCTTTGCCAGTGCCAGTAGTTTTCCCTTGCTCAGTTGTCATGTTTTCCTGAAATTAGGAACAACCACATATAAGAGAACAAATCTCAATATCATAATGACAAGCTATATAGCATAGATTAACAATCTATCAGATAAGCTAAGTCTAATATCCCCCACAATACCATGTAACCTGGGGGTCCCAGGGGGCGCGCCCCCTGGCGGGGGTCTCACGGGGCCGTGCCCCCTGACGGGGGTCCTGGGGGCAGCGCCCCCGGGCGGGAGTCTGAGGGCAGTGCCCTTAGCGGGGATCGACCTGCCCGGTCAGGTCGCGGGGGTCTAGGGGGTCGCGCCCCCTGGCGGGGGCTCGGGGGCTACGCCCCCGAAAGGTAAACGGTATACACAATCTGCTACTAGCATGATTGTGGCCATCTGACTTCCCCTTCTGCAAAGCAGCATAATTTGGGTACCGGCTAACACCACAGGCCGCGCACCAAGGCTGAGTGATTCACGCCTACCACTGGCTAATCACTTCAGGCAAGGCACACATAGGCCACGCACCAAGGCTGAGTGATTCACGCCTACCACTGGCTAATCACTTCAGGCAAGGCACACATAGGCCGTAAGCCACCTCTGGCTAATCACATGCCTAGCACCCAAATCGCCTCTGCCAAGCAGATCATAACAGTGGGATCAAGGCCAGGCGATGTCAAGGCAGAAGCCAAGTAAATCACCCCAGAGGCCAACCAAAACTGATCCAAGGCCAAGCCGTGCACGACTGCCTTAGGCCGTAGCCTTTCTGTTAACTCCATCTCCGAGCAGTGGCCATGTCGCGCACGACAGGCCATGGCCGTAGCCAAGTGGATCTGTTATCGTATCACGTACGATCAAATAATCAATCTGTGATAATCTCGTATGAATCATCGGCAGATTGATCGAACTCCTTATACCATGAATCGGTCCAGTCATGAATCTGTTCTTGCAACTCAAATGTTAGTCCAAAACAGAAACTGTTTTCTGGAATTCATTGCCGATCAATTGATCAAAATCTTTCTTAAGCTTGTTGGAAAAAATTCGGCAATAATAGAAATTCCAGAGAACAATCTCATTGATAACAACATAATTACATGAACGAATTAAGTTACAAAATACATAACAGTAGAAAAATTGTAAGAACGAGATACAAACAGAATTTTTGAAACCAAACCGAGTCCTGTGTGGTACCACAGTCTCCTTAAGAAAGATTCGCCGCCTATCGTCGGTGTTGTAGGTTCGTGTTTGGCGTCTTCCTCCCAGGGTTGGCTCGGCTAAACCGCAAGCCGTCGGAACACCGCCGTCAACCGCCTTGGCGAACTAACTACCGTCTGCCTTTCTCTCTCAAAAACGAATTTCTGAATATGCAGGAGGATTGTGGAATTGCTTGTGTTCCTCCAAAACCGTGATGCCTCAATTTATAAAGTGATGAGGGCTGAATAACTCCACACATTGAATTCTGCACAATGAATTCAGAATTTGATTTCTGCCATCAAGGAGGGAGGTTACGGGATTGATTACACGATCATGGGCAGGGGTTACGAAGTCCCACAAATCAATACGTCTATTGATTATGGGGCGTCCAAATACAACGAACCGGGACCGGTTGCCTCGAAAGACCCTCCAAAATCCCGGTTTCATTCACCCGAAATTCCGTAAATTTCCAACAGACTCTAGTTGGTGCCATTTTGCTTAGGAGCCAAATATCAATTTCCTTCGAAAAAGGAGAACAGTACATCACCGAGCGAATCGCCGCACTACGATTGGCGACTCTGCTGAGGATTTGCAGCTGATTTTCTTGTCGTCGTTTTTACTCAAAAGTGCTATGTATTCTTCATAGGAAATCATTTGAGAAGGGTTTAGTTTCAAACGTTATCGGCTCACATACAAATTCCAAGCCAGAGTCTCTCACGGGATCCTCCAAGTCAACCTATTTGTCATTTCCCATTTAAGCCCGACCTTATACGGCACGCTAGATGGGCATTTTGATTGGTCATCGACAACAGAAATTAGAAATTCAAGCCCAAAATCCAACACTTCAATTTAGACTTTCTAGTGCCACTAATGTCGATGACTAGAAAAGACTTCAAATATGATGTTGAAGTGCCAGCATTGCAAAAAGTCCTAATGGTGAAAAATCTCGGGCAATTATTGAGCAAACTTTATCCGCATTTCCGTGTTTCAATTTAATGTGAAATTCCTATTTTCCTACCAATCCGATAATCAAGAAATAATAGGAACAAAAAATAAACGATGAACATTGGATATACGTGGAAAACCCCAAACGGGTAAAAACCACGGGAATGAATCAAACACTGTAGAAAAACATTGTACGGTTACAATCGAACTTACTACACAATTGAGAATCCTCACAATTGACTTAAGAACGATAGTCGAATCCTCGGTCACCGTACCCCGTGCTTGATTGCCGCCGCCTCGAATCCTCAAGCCTTCCAAATAACCCTTCAGAAATCCACTGAAGAACGAACCTATGTTTGTTGAAAGAAAGTAGAGAACATCTCTTGGAGTTTGACTGTGGCTTCGAAAAACTGAATGAGAACTCCAAGAATCAAAGGTAGACAAATCCTTCCATCTTTTTAACAAAGACCCATGTTTCTTTTCTTTACGCTGCTGCTCTGTATATACTCCCATTCCTTTTAAAAAACCAAAAGCAGCTATCTATTGTGACTGCTATATTTCTTTGATCGTTCCCTAGCAGAATAGGAAAAGCTGCTATTTATATTAATAGCATCCTGATCGATCTATTTATCTATCCGTCAATCCATCTGATCCAATTCCAAACGGCTGCCACAATTAGTCAGAAGGTTCCAATAGATGACAGCTTGACGACCCCGATTGATCCGATCCAATAACGCTCAAAAGCACTTGCTCTCGATTATAAATAATGATTCTTTCCATTTTAGTCCTATACAGACTCACTATGCTTAGAAAAGATAAAAAGACATACAACTCGATAAAGAAGGAATACAAAAGAAAATATGTTTTGTTAATGGAATTGCCAACAAAAAAAAATGCCGCTTTTTGGAGTTAACATAATGAAAGGGCCAGGATTAGGAGAAGAACTTGAATTGAAAACGGCCTGGATTTAATGGGTTCCATTCAAAGCGTTAAGCAGATGAAGTAAAGCTTAGATGCGTACACATAACCTCATTGGAGGACCTTCAAAGCAAGATTCTAAACACCGTACCGACTAGAGTACCGATTTTTCTACTGGTACAGTATGTATCTGTACTGGTGATATATCGGGCACCGTTTAGGATTTATCGCTATTAGTGTTATTTTCTCACATAAAAGAATTTATAGTCCAATATACACATTTATTAAAAAGAAAAATAAAAAATAATCTGGTATTTGTCCGGTATTGACAGATACCAACCGGTATTGTCCGGTACTTGAAAGGAAAAATAAATTTAAAAGTAGTCTGGTATCATCCAATATTTATCGGTATTGACCAATATTTGAACCGGAACGAAGTAGAGATGTAGGGCCCATTTGGATGTGGGGAAAGAATTGAGGGTATTAGTTAAGAAGTGCGGATAAGATAGTAGGGGGCATTATGTAAGAAAGGTGGACCCACATTGATATGATGGAGGTTGAAAAAGTAGTTGGTTTGGATGAGTTATTACAGAAGGGGGATTAAATAGTATTTGGTTTGGATGAAGAAGAAAATGGGGGATAAGATTATTTTGTAATTGAAATGAAAGAAGAGGGAATATTATCCGGAAGCATTATTTAATACCTCTCCATAAATAATTTCCCTGCCGGAGGTACTAAGTGTTATAAGAGAAGAGGGGCTAGGTAATACCCCTCATTTTTTGGTTCCCAAACCAAGACTTAAGTGATGGGCCCGGATATATACGAGGGATATTACTAATACCCATTCACAATCCGCATCCAAACGACCCCGAAGGGTACTAAATTTAGACAATACCTACTACTAGATTCATAACCTTGCTTCAAAGCCAACCGAGTCCATAAAGGATTTCAATCTACAGTCTACACCACCTAAATGTTGAGGTTTGGATTCACTAATTTCCTTGATTTTCTCTAATTAATGGTACTGCTTAAACCTTTTTCAGCATCACTAATTTTTTGTAGTATATCGAATCGCTTCCATCTCGTAAAACATTTAAAATAGTTATAGTCGGACTGATTAATGTGACTAAAAATGCATATATGTAAAGAAGTCATAATAATACCATCTTTCTTTTCTTTCTTTCTTTTTTTTTTTTGACAAAATGAAAAAGATTTAAACAATAGCCCATTGACACTTACCTTACATGATGGAGTTTATTACAAATATAGAGGTAATTCCCTCCCCAGTCCGGTCACGCCGAGACTACAAAATTTATAAGAAATTACTTTATTGCGACGTAGCCCCAAGAATCTATCTATCTATCTATGCTACATTACGACCATATACAATAAGAATGTAGTTGCCTAAAATAAAACGAAATCTCCCATTAACTCTCTCTCTTACATGAAATTTTCTCATTTCCACCTTTTATTCATTACTAGTGCTTGCCCGTGCCAATAGCACTACCAACCCCGGCCCGTGCCTACGGAACTACTTACCCCGATTGGAATTGAAATACCCTTTGAATCTTGATAGTAGCTCAAAATATTATTTCAATTTTTAGGTAGCTACAAATGGATGGAAATTAACCTCTCTTTTTTTTTGAACGGCGAAGATATATATATATATATATATATTTGATTGTTATGAAGTAAGTGAATACGCAAACAGTGTAGTGAAGAAATTAGCAACTAACGAAATTTTGCAGAATGCCGTTCAAAAGGGGGGGAAAAAAAAACCCCCCACAAAGTCTCGACAGCTCTACAAAACATTAGAGAGCATTTAACAAATACATGGTGGGCAACAAAAAATACCTTTCCAGATTTTGGAGGAAGTATATACAAAATAGAAGAGAACAGTTTAACAAACATATGGTGGGCAACAAAAAATACCTCTCTCGACCTTCCCTGAAGACAATCAACCCATAGGGAAGGAAAGGTCTCGTAGAACGGAAGCAAGGAGAATTGCTTTTCCCCCTTCTTTGTTCACAGAGAGAGAGAGAGAGAGAGAGAGAGAGAGAGAGAGAGAGATATTTGAATTTCAATTCGTTTTTCCTCTTAGACAACAGATGGCATTTATGTAATATAATGCGCAAATGTGGATACTTTCATAAAATATGGAAAAATGCATCTCAACCCTTAAATGAAACAAATCTGAGCCGTTGCAACAACTTGTCCTCACACCATTCTGTTTTGTAATAAAGATTGTACACTTTTTACAAAATATAAAATATATCCTTATTTTGCTTGAAAAAGAAACTAACATAACAAATACTTCTTGAAACCTATATTTTTTCTCCATTTCTTTGTTTTTTTTATTGTTGTGGTAAATTTCAATAGCTATACGTGTCAATACGCTGTTGTGCGGGACAATAGAAAAAAAATCGTCATTGATGTTTTTTTTTTCATCCTCGTATATCGAACGGGTAAGACGCTAGTTAAACTTGAGTTGAGTTTTGTTCACCCTCCACTTAAGAGGTGAACATTGTCCTCTTTTTTATTAGTTGAAATGGTGTGGATTCCACCACAAAATGATATCATACTTACCAAAAAGTGTATTGCACTAGTTAAACTCTAATCAATTGTATATGGAACAAACTTAGCAATCAACCTAGAGAAACCCCTTGGGGGACTTCACTCCTCTATTTTGGAAAGTAGAAAAAGAGTTTTTTTTTCTTTAGACACATAGGGATTCAGGGGTGGTGTAGTGCACCCTCCGCACCAATCTCGGTAATAGACGACTCAGATTTTAATCCGGACAATAGACGAGTCGAATTTATAGTTCGGATTAAATCCGAGCCATTCATACCAAGATGGGCAGTCGAGTCAACCGCACTATACGGTATAGTGTTGTTGCTGCACTACAATCCCTCCCAATACCATGCTCAAATTGGGTCCCAAGTGTTATTTCAAAATATTGACGGGCCATCTAACAAATTTTCACTATCTGCACATTCACAAGTCACAACCCCCTAATTTTTT
Organism: Rhododendron ovatum; assembly: GCA_019656835.1. Classification (NCBI taxonomy): domain Eukaryota; kingdom Viridiplantae; phylum Streptophyta; class Magnoliopsida; order Ericales; family Ericaceae; genus Rhododendron; species Rhododendron ovatum. The sequence continues at coordinate 11,801,300 of CM033795.1, forward strand.
ATTTTATTTTTTTAAACTCTCTCTCTCTGCACATTCACAGGTCACAACCCCCTAATTTTTTATTTTATTTTTTAAAACACTCTCTCTCTCTCTCTCTCTCTCTCTCTGTGCCTTCCAAACACTCGCTTTCTCAGCAACCCAATGTTGACTCATTCACAACCCCTTTGATGGGTTTCATGGGAAAAACAACAGAAAAAGGTTATGGTTTTTGTGAAATTCCTTATTTAGATTGAATATTTTGACGGAAAAAAAAGAATAATGAAAACAAATTATTAAGTCAGCTGATTTTGTCACCTTTTTTTTTTGTTAACGACACTTTCCTACCAGTGTATTTTTGGTAGGAGTGTACACGGTTCGGATTGGTCCGGTTCTCTAGAAAACCAATAACCGGACCATTTCAAATGATTTTAGAAAATTGGGAATCAGAACCTAATCAATATATGCATGGAACCTAATCAGAATCAAACCGCAAGACTGGTCCGATTTTGATTTGGTTATGATTTTATCCAATAAGCATCTAAACACTTATTCACAAAATATGAACTCATAAAATGAAAGAAATAGGAAGATAATCTGGTAGAATAAGAAAGGAAGGAAGAAAATAAAAACTTTCCTAATAAATAAAATTTCATCTTTAGATAAATCAAGTTTAACAACGAAAAGATTAACCTACCAAATTTAAATACATATTTAATTACACACACATATGTATATCTATATTTATCTTAGTTTGAAATGGTCCGGTTCGGTTTTAACCACGGGTCATTATTTGAGAACCAGTAACCGAACCAAAACTAGCAGTTCTTATTTTTTTGAACCATAACCTGACCGTAAAACCGTAGAACCGGACCAAATAGGACGGTTCGGTCCAAATCGGATTGGTTTTATGGTTCGGACGGTTTTCTTGAACACCCCTAATTTTTGGTGTAAAAATACACTTGCAGATATTGACGTTAACAAAAAAAGAAGTGACAAAATCATTTTCCATTATTTATTGGTCATTTTCCTTTCTCATCGAATCTCATCAAAAAGTGAAATTTTGTAACAAATGGCTCTTCTTTTTGTATTATTCCCTCTGTCTCTTTTTAAGTATCCTACTTTGTAATTTCAATTTATTAAAAAAGATATCATCATTATACATTTCACATCAACTTTTATTTCTATTTTCTCTACTTAATTTTTATGAAAACGTCATCATTACATTTTTATTCGCTAACTTTTCAAAATGAAATATACTTTTAGGGGCAAAATGAAAAAAATTTACCAACTTTTACCCATTAACTTTATAAAATAAATATTTATTAAGAGATAACCTGAAATAAAATATTAGACTCTAAAAAAAGGACGGATAGAGTATTACTCCCTCCGTCCCATTGTTCATTTGAAAAGACAAAGGTACAAAATTCTTTATTTTTTATATTTTACCCTTCTCTCAAATTGGCTTTTGGAAGAGAGAAATTTAAATTTTAAATTTGGTATGCCTTTTTTAACTCCACTCAAGGGTATTATTGAAAATGTAAAATTTTGAAAGGATAATCATGATGTTTCCTTAAATTGGTAGTATTTCGAGATTGGACGATGAAAATGGGGCGGAGGGAGTATTTTTTCTCACCCTCCAAGCAAGCTCACAAAGTTTCAGGACCCCCTTTTTCCTGGTCTCACAAAACAGTGAAACCCAAATCCCATACACACAGTGAACACTCGGTCGGACAGACAGCGCGCATCGTCCTTCCCTCAAAACACAAAAAATGGGTGTTTTCCTTAACCTGATAGACGCCCTACTCTTCTTCTTCTTCACAATCATCGCAATCTGCGCTCCGCTCATCGACTCACAGGCTTGCCTTCCGGCCCACCTGTACCCAAAAGTTATCGTCGATGTCACCACCTGGTACTCGCGCGAATTCGGCGATTACTTAATGGTGGAGAAACCCAATTTCTTCGTGGGTCTGGTCTGGCTCGAGCTCCTCTTCGGGTGGCCCCTCTCCCTCCTCAATCTCTACGCTATTTTGGGGGGCAGGTCTTGGTTCCGCACCACCTGTTTGGTCTATGGCGTCTCCACTCTCACTTCCATGGTACTTTTTTCTATTTATATACTCTTTCCTTTTCTTTTCTTTTCTTTCTTGAATTTGTTTTGTGCTGCTGTGTTTCGGTGTAAGGGGAAATGGGGGAAAGTCTTTTGTTTGTTATACCACCGCTCCGATTCTCCAAAAGGACCAAAATGTTTGTTTGGTCCGCCAAAAACAAGAACTTAAAAATACTAATACCGAGAAAAAATTCAAGTTTTTTTATTAATTTAATTTTTTTTTGAAATTTTCTTGAAAAAATGGAATTATTCTCAAGTCCTCGTTTTGTGTATTAGACAAATATTTTGGAATGGAGACAGTACTATGTTTTGGTTGGCATTTTAGTAATCAAGGGAGATCAATGGTGTTGAGAAATCAACCAATTGACCAAACTAATAAACACACAAAGCGCTCTAAAAACAATCAAGTAAAGAACTCAAACTAAAAGTACACAGTGATTGTTACGTGGCTTGAGTACTATTTACCGATCACACCAGTTTCAGTATGTATCAAGGTGGCAGTCCGAGGCAGAATCAGGCTTCAGTATGTCATGGGTATGAGTATGGCGGGGTTTGAGAAGTACCCGTGCTTCATAGCCTACAATAGTTTTTGGGGATGCTAAGCAAAAGATAGCCTGAATTACAGAGATGATTCGATGAAGCCATGGAGGGATGAGGCCAATAGCAGTATCAGGTGGAGATTACTTGATAGTAATTTCATTTGTAAAAATTAATAAGTAATAATTTTTAATGCACCAAAAAGAAAAGGATGTAATAAACAAAAAGTGACAGCTGCTTGAATTAAAGTAATTCATTTCAGTCAAATGATTTCATATCCTTTGTTCAACATCGGCTGAAAGCCTCTTGCGTGATTACAAATAGTGTCGTAGAGTTAGATTTTCTTACTTCTCATTTAGAGTTTCTCATTTCTGTTTAACAAGTTGGCATGCATAGATGATTGATCTGTTTAGTCCAGTTTGAGGGCTTAAAGGGCTAAATTGAAAGTATGACGCCAAAACTAAGTGCACTGAGCATTGGCTGTGTCTACTGTAAAATGAGTTTGTTGATGTGCTAAAATTTAGGCCAATGGATGCCCTACTGGCATGTGCCATTCTACTGGAGGTAGTGGATGATCCTCAAATTCTGTTCTCATTATGAGGCAAATGAGTTTGCATAGAGAGGATAGACAGAGGGTGTAGTGAAATTCGGAAAAGAAACACGAGTAATTCTGTCAGTTTTCTTGTTGGTGTCTTATAGTACTCTTCTTTAGGTGCACTCTTTGCAATTAAATCATACTTGTCAGTTGTTGGAAAGTTCTCATTTTAACTTTTCTGTGAATTTCAGGTTGCTATATTATCAGAAATGTTGGGGTCCCAGAGGGCATCAGATAAGCTGTTGATGATGCACTACCCTTTCCTGGGTTTTGCGGTTTTAGCCATTTTGCGCGGCCTTCTACCATACTCTGGCAAGACCACAGCAGCTGGAAGACCAGGATTGACTAAGAAAAAAAGGGTTTGAGATCTTTTAGCCTTGTTGTTTGTTTGGTTACGTTGGGTCTTTGTTTTTTTGTTTTGTCGGGATGTGTTGTGCTGTTTGTTGCATGGGGTTGTTAGTATGGGCATGTATGTATGGACATGCATGCTGTACTTTCTTATTTGATATTAATGGGATGTTATTGTTCGTAAAAAAAAAAAAAAAAACCCAGGATAGGATTTTGTGTTTCTTTCTCTTTTCTTCAGAGGCTTTTGATTTGAATTTCTGTTTGCTGAGATTGGGCTTGTACTTGTTTTTGTTGCTTATGAATGACGTTGATTTTTCCCACTGTTTAATCAGACCGAAAAACTTCGTAAAATGCTGGTTTATCTTGACCTAATGAAGTTGACAAGCATGCATTTGCGGACAGATATGGTTTCAATAATCATTTTAGTAAGCTCAAAAATTTATTTGTTTGCGTTTTTGTATGTCAGATCATGTTCGTGTGAGCTTGAATATGAGTATCCTGATATTTTTACATTGCAACTTTAGAAGCATAATGTCTTTCTCCTTTTGGTTAGTAGCATAATCGCGCATTGTTCATAGAGAATTCTCTCACTCTTCGTTTGAGGAGTATAGGAAAGCTTAGCTTGACCGGAATCACGTAAACTTTTGTGTCCTTATTTTGATTGCTTGTTAGTTTGTTTATTCTCTACTTCGTACTTGTCATAATAGATAGGATTTGGCTAATTCTAATCCACAGACACCGAGACAGGGCTAGATTTTATAGGTACTAAGTTTTGAATACTACTCCTAATTTGCAAAACTATACAACAAAAATTTCGTTTATAAAATGGAAGCCTTATGCTCATTTCAAACAAACGTCTTAAGCAAATATCGGGCGTCGAACACATGTAGCTCACGATTTTAGAAAACTACAAATAACATTGGTGTATCGCTGAGCCTGCATTTTGTTATATTGTGAGAGATCAACAGCAAGAAAATTATTCATCAAACTTGATTGAATGTCGCAAGAAACACGAGCTCCTTTCCAAAAATGTTGCATGATTTGTAGAGAAAGCTTTTGAAACAGTGTCTGTCCCCAGTCTTTGTCAAAGTGAAAGGATAGTCAAGAAGACAAGAAAATTTGAAAACAAGAACTGCAAATTCCAATGGTGCATGGATTTCATGACTGTAAACTTATTAAAACCATGCATCAATTTCAAAAATGCTAAAAAAAACACAGTAGCAGTTCATATCCAAGTGCTTATGTTCATTTCGAAGACAAGAATTTGTCCTTTGAGCTACTGGAAGTATTTGGGATTCCCTGAAGATATAAATGGAGCAATGACCCCTCCAGATGTGCCTTTTACTGAGGAGGAACAATTTATTGGGTATGAAAACGGAGAACCATAAGTCCCTTCATAGAAAACCGGATTGGGAGATGTGCTTGGCAACGGTGCCGAGCGGCTGATCCGGCTGTTCATTTCGGCAATCGACAGCTTGGATCTTGACCAAGCAACGGACAATTTAGATCTGTATATGCTCAGATTCAATTCAAGCCGTTCGTACCAAAATGAACGGTCAGATGCCGCTCGGCAGGCAAACTTGAAAATTCAAGCCCAAAATCCAACACTTAAAAATTTAGTTCCACTAATGTCGATGACTAGAAAAACTTCGAACTATTGGTGTTGTAGTGTCAACTTTGCAAAGTCTTAAGAGCATCCACAGTGGAATAAGCAAAACAAAAAATTGTTAAAATTAGCAATGTTGAATAAAAAAAGTGCTTATATTGGAATAACCAAACCTAGCAACCTCTTAACAACTCATCAAATTTTGGCTCTTCAATAATCAAAACTAGCAATATTTTGTTAATAACCACATTTTATCTCTCAATCAAGTACACCAACATTACACAAAAACATTTTCTCTTCCATTCTCTCTCTCGCTCTCTCTCTCTCTCTCTCTCTCTCAACAATATTTTCAAAAAATAATTTTAAAAAAATGTAACTTTCAGATTTTTTTTCAAAAACTTTTTTTTTAACAAGAAACAATTTTTTCAAAAAATTTAAATAGCTATAAAGTGTGTTTTTCAAAAATCTGTTTTTGAAATTTAAAAACTCTTTTATAGAAAATTTAAATAACTATAAAGTGTGTTTTTCAAAAATCTGTTTTTGAAATTTCAAAACTCTTTTATAGAAAACTGTTTTTTACACCAAATCTATTTCAAAAAAACTGTATTTATAGTTTTTTAAAATTTCAAAACTATTTGTGTAAATATAATTCTTTCAAAATTTCTCAAAATTTTATTTATAGTTTTTAAGTGAATAAAGTGTGTTTTTTGAAAAACTATTTTTTGATTCAAAAAACTTTTTTTTTTAACCGTTCTAACATAAACTATTTTTTTTTTCTTGAAAAACTGTTTTTTAAAAAATATGCGCGAAATGAAGGGAAAAAGTTTGGAGGGCCCATTGGTTTTGATTATGGGCAAAAAATAATCAATATGTGATTTGACATTGTTAACTTTAACAACCTTTAAATGGATAATCAAAATCTGATGTGGCATGTTTTGATTATTCACATTTACTTGTTCCACTGCTGACGCTCTGACGCTCTAATAATAGTGAAGAATCTTGGGCAATTAAAGGAACTTTTGAACAAACTCTATCCGCATTTCCGTGTTCAAATTTAATGAAAGGGCCAGGACTGGGAGCAGAACTTGAATTGAAAGGGCCAGGATTAATGGGTTCCATTGAAAGAGTTAAAAGTAGATCAAGTAAAGCTTAGATGCGTACAATATCCTCATTGGAGGAACTTCAAAGCCAGCCGAGTGTCAACGGGCTTGTAAGTTGTAACCCAAAGATACTTCCTCACCTCTTCCACATGGCAGGCGAGGGTTCGATTTCCCCAAGAGCGTGAGTGGTTAGTGTGTTGGTTGATACCCTTTGGACTTGCCATACCGTATGTTGCTTAGTGGTACCCCTTTCCCATCCCCTCAAGAGTAGGCTACATAGACATCTTGAAAAAAAAAAACAATGGATTCCATAAAAGGATTTGAAGCTGATGAGGATTACTTATCAAAAGAAAAATTCAGAAGGTAAGGAGGTTGGTTCCTTGACTTTGAATAACCGATGATTTCACCATGTATTCAATCATGCCATATATTTTCATGATATATTTATGCCACAAGTACTCCATGAAAACCATAAACGAACATGAAAAATTACACAAACATTGGCTTCGAATATACCAAGTAATGTACTGAAAAACATTACTATTGTAAAGACCCGATATTTTTTGATAAATAATAATAATCATCAAAACGAAAAAAAAAAAAATTTTTGCTCGTTAGTTTATTTAATGCGAAAAATTATTTATGTCGTCACACTAATTTTATTTCTATAATCAATCGTGTGCGCGCGTATCAGACAAGAGATTTTTCTAGTGTGTGCGTGTGTTATCCCGGACCAAACCCCGCCTTTTTCCCATTTCATTTTCGGCAGAGAAGGGAGACAAATTCCCTCATTTTACTCCCTAATTCCCTCATATTTGGACAACACATAAGTACCCATGGGTCATTACCCCATGCAACCCACTCTTATACCTCCCTTTCCCATTTTTCTTTTCTGTCTTCCAGCACCCTTCGGCTGAGAGAGAGAGAGAGAGAGAGAGGAGAAGAAGAAGAACCAGCCGGCACCACCGCCACCGCCCGAAGCTCACCTCACCGCCGTAGCTCCATTCCCCAAACCTCCTGGATTTCCACTTGACTCCATTACCTCCTGCCTTGCTCAGCATCGCCATCCGACCGAGCTCCGCCACCGCTCTGACCTGCCACCGAATCACTCGGAAACCCGTTTCGCCGGACGAGAGGTAGTTGGGAACTCATCTCCCTAAGTATATATCGCTTTTCTAAATTGATTTTAGCGTTTCAATGTGATAGTATTCAAACCCGGTGTCACGGATCGAGTTCGGCCCAAAAACCCCCTGTTTCTTTCTTGAAATGCTCAGCCTCTGGTTTGGAAGTTATTTGAAATGATTATGGTTAAGCCCTCGTGCGTGGTTAATTTGTACATCCAACTCTAGTGCATAAAGTGTAACATTTTAAGCCCCAAGTTTGATAAGTCCCGGTCGAGTCCGCCCGAACTCCCCTGTTTTATCTTTTCTTTTCTTCCGAAATGTGCAGCTGCTGCAACGTTGAAGCTGTTTTGGGAATAAAAAAAGGGCGCTGCTATTTGCAGCCCTCTATTTACTCCCATAGCCCGTTAAAAATTTTCAATTATACTCGACAGTTAGTTACCGAAATTGAGATATATTTTCAGCATCCAATTACAGAAATATAATATTTTTTTCAACAGATATTTACCGAAAATGCATGTTTGGCAGTTGTTTACCGAAAGTTGAACATATTTTCGACATATAGTTACCGAAATATAATCTTGTTTTCAACAGCAATTTACCGAAATGTTATTTATGATTTTCAACAACCATTTACCGAAATTTAGTGGGCTACGGGAGAAAATAAACGGCTGCGAATAGCGGCGCCCTAAAAAAATTGTCACTGGAATGTGGAAAGATTAGCTTAGAATAATAAAGGTTTAGTCCCTCGAGTTGCATATCTTGCAGATCCACCCTTGTGTACTAAGAAAATGGTATGATAAGTTCCGTGGTTCGTAAGTTCCGGTTCGATCCTAATTTTATTGCATGATTAATTTTTATCGCATGCTTATGTGTTGTTAGCATGTTAATTAGTAGTTTTAGTTGAAACGTTGAATCTTGCAATATTCTATTGTGCTTGTAGATCGGACTAATAGGTTCTCGGGGTTGGTTGCGATGTGCGGATTTAACATATTAGACGTGAAAGTAGGTTTAATGGAAAATGAATAATGTGAGAGGATGTGATTTTGGATTACGGGCAATCCTGGTTTGGAACCCGTGGTGATGTATTGTTGATGAATGATTGGCGGTGATTTGTTGAAAGTATGGATTTACGAAGCCTGGGTACGGCATGGTGGTGGTCAGCTCTCGGATGTTGGGACGGGTCATAAGGGAGGTATTGTGCTTGTGTCACAACCCGGGCTCGAATGTGCTCGCATGCGCATCCGGTGAAGTTTTATCCGAATTTATGGTCGCGGAAGGGATACCGGGTATATAACTTAGGTATCTTTCATCCGGATCTGGAAAAAGGGGAGTCGGACCACACCAGTGTTTGTGCCAGAGGTTATGGGTAGGAACGGATCTGTGAATAAGATCCGTGATTTCACTTAGGTTAAAGATTAGTATGAAATAATGGATTTGTTCTCTTTTGATGTTATTCTCATTGCATTCCATTTATATATCTTATTGCTTGTAAATTATGGGTTCGGGTGGGTTTTGGCTACTGAGCGTCATCGCTCACGGTACTATGTTGCCCTGGTAACTCGAACACCAGGTACTGAAGACGGAATAGAAGTGTTGTACGATTCGATCGAATTCAATCCTATTGAGGAAGAAGCTGAAAACCTTATTTTTTTTTGTACGCTTAGCTGCTCTGATTAATTTAAGTCAACTTTATTTCGGAAGCTTCTAAGTTTATTTGGAAATTGCAATATTTCGATTTATTCGAAACGGTTGTAATATAATGACATATGCTTTTGAAATGATGACGTAGTAATTCTATGGATTTCCCTTGGAAAAATTGTCTTTGGAAATCTTAAAGCCAGAAAAAAAAAATTATTGGAAAATCTCTTTTCAATATCTTTTGAATGTCTTCGAATTTTTGGGGCGTTACAACTATTGTTCATGAAACTTTTTTTGAAAATATCATTTAGTAGGCAAAATATATACTCTTAATCATTGCATATATACCAGGTATAATCATGAAAAAATCCATAAGAATTCCCTAGAGTGCTTGCTTACACATCACCAATATTTCCCCCAAAAATTTTCAACCAAACCTAATATCCCAACCCAGTAATCATGACAAATTTTGGGAGAATTATAGTGAGACCCACAAAAAACAACCACACCTCTTTTTGGGGGATCCTAGTTTAAAAAGTTCATTAAAGTCATGGAGTTTTCGGTGTCAAACTACGTTGTAAACCAAAATCGTGATAGATTTGTATGATCGACAAAAATAAATGAGTTTTGGGTTTAGATGGCAAGTTACTAAGTTGAGCCATGGTTGAATCGCCACTCGCTGACCTACTTTAGAATCGCAAATGGTGCTTTCCGATGATGTCTTCTTCTTTGTATAGTTTTGCCGTTTCGTATTTTGTTGTTTCATTTTTTTCTCCTTTGGTGTGAACTTGTTTAGACAGGGAATGGGGAAAATAATCCTGTGATTCTCAATATCATGGGAGTGGAATCGTGGAATCTTGATTCTAGGGACCAGGACCAAATCAACTCGTCCAAGGGAAAACAATTATTTTGTTTTTATCTGCAACAAAAAAATGTCAGGATGAATGTCTTGTTATCTTTCATTTTCAAAAAGAATTTTTCAAAAAATACCCCCTAGATTCCCCCTATTTCCAACATTTCTCTTTCTATCTCTCTCCACTTATTACCCCTATTATTTTTCAAAACACAAATCAAACAAAGCATTAATTATTCAAATCACTAAGGATGGGAATTGAAGTATCATTAGGAGACAAGACCTCTATTTAACTTTCCCTTTATATAAATGTATTTGTTAAGTTTCAGGCATTGTAAAACCCTCTTGCTGAACTTTCACTCCAAAATGGAGGATAAATGTGACAAACAAATAATTTGGATGGAGTAGCAAAGTTCCGTCCAAAATATGGACAGAAGGATGTTAAGTGATAGTGGTTCATAGATTAGGGGGTGTGATTGATCGGTTTCAAAGATGAAAGGTATTAAGTGATAGCGATGGAAAGATAATGAGGGTTTGAGTATTTTTACCCTTTTGTCCTTTTGAAGATAGTCTTCTTCTTTTTTTATCCTCCTTTTGAAGATAGTCGATAGACTTTTGAAGATAGTTGATGGACTCGATACTGAGACCATGCTCTTATTTGGTCTCAAGTGTTATTATACAAAATACTGACGGGTCATCTCGCAAGCTTTCACCGTCTTCTTTCCCTTAAATTGATTGACATATTTACGGAGCAGTCGTGATTTTTTTATTCACAAAGGATATAAATTTGGACTGTTTAAAATATTTTTGAACGATCCGAATTTATTTCAGTAAAAACTTATTCATGGAGTTTCATGAATAAATCTTTCTTTCTATTTCTAAAAGGAAACTAATTTTCGCCTTTCACTTTTTAACTAATGACAAATTTCAACAAAATGGAGCGTCATCGATGGAAAGTAGTGCAGGAATCGAATATCAAAATCCCATTAAAATATGTCAAACTTTCTCAGTTCCACATTCAAGATCCCCTTTTTCCTGCCCTCACAACATAGAAAAAACCGAAAACAAAACCCAGATCCACACACTCACACAGATACAGTGAGCACTCTGTCGGAGAGAGAGAGCAGCGTCCCTTCCCACAAAACACAAAAAGGAGAAATGGGTGTTTTCCTTAACCTGATAGACGCGATACTCTTCTTCTTCTTCACCATCATCGCAATCTGCGCTCCGCTTATCGACTCACAGAATTGCCTTCCGACCCACCTGTACCCAAAAGTTCTCGTCGATCTCAACACCTGGTACTCGCGCGAGTACGGTGACTACTTAGTCGAGGAGAAGCCCAATTTCTTCGTGGGTCTGGTCTGGCTCGAGCTCCTCGTCCAGTGGCCCCTCTCCCTCCTCAATATCTACGCCATTTTGGGGGGCAAGTCTTGGTTTCGCACCACCTGTTTGGTCTTTGGCGTCTCCACTTTCACCTCCATGGTACTTATTTATTTATTTACATCCTCTTTCCTTTTCTTCTCTTTCTTGAAAGTTGCTTTGTGCTGCTGTGTTTTGGGGTGTTAGAATAAATGCATATACAAAATAATATCGTGATCAAATCGTAATCTTGAGATTGTGATTTGATTGTAATTAGGATGATTTTATTTCATAATTAATCAGTATGATTTTCTTTCTATAGTTAGACTATATCCTCTTGTATAAATAGATGCCTCATTGTATGGTTTCAGTAATCGAATTCAACATTTCTTCTTTTATATTTAACATGGTATCAGAGTTAGGTCTTGGGTGACCTCATCTCTCGTGGGAAAGTCTCTGTTATCTCTGTCGCCCGAGTCAGTCAGTCAGCTTTTGGTCAGTCACCTCCACGTGCATCCGGGCTGCACGTGAGGGGGAGTGTTAGACTTGTCCCACATCGCTCATCTAAGCCACCCAAGCTTAGTTAATAAAATCTAGAGTCTATTCCACCTATTGCCAATTGGTTTTAGGTTGAAAACCTCCAAGAAATCTAAAATGGGGTATGATGGGGAAATGGGTCAAAGTCCCGATCCCCCAAATGTTTGTTTGGTCTACAAAATGAGGAATTAAAAATACTAATACATTTGTTTCGAGAAAAAATTTAAACTTTTTTCATAAATTAAAAGAACTCATTGATATTGATATTGATATTCAGTAAATGTTAATTTTCTTTTGAAATTTTCTTGAATTGTTAATTTTTTTTTTTGAAATTTTCTTGAAAAAATTGAATTATTTTCAAGTCCTCATTTTGCGGACCGGACAAACATTTTGGAACAGGGGTAGTACTATGTTTTGGTTGGCGTTTTAGTAATCAAGGGAGATCAATGGTGTTGAGAAATTGACCAATCCACCAAACCAATCAACACACGAAGCGGTCTAAAAACAATCAAGTAAAGAACTCAAACTAAAAGTACACAGAGATTGTTACCTGGCTTGAGTACGATTTACTGATCACACCAGTTTCAGTATGTATCAAGGTGGCAGTCCGAAGCAGAATTAGGCTTCACAAACCCAACAAATGGAAAGTTTGAATATTTGTTCGAGTTTTGATTTGTACTGTTTGTTTAGATCTGTCAAGCGAAGGTAATTTATCTTATGCGATGCAGCAGATGTATTAATTCTTTCGTTTCCATTGGAGTTGAAGCCAATCCATCAAGAAAAAGGAGAAAGAAGAAGAAGAGGAGGAGAAAAGCCAAGGGGAACTAGGGTATGATAGTATAAGGTTTCTAAACTTCGAAATGGTACCTATGTCCTTGATTATTGGGGGTAAAGGGACCCTTTCAACAGACCTGCATTGTAAATTAGAAGTGGGGTTAAGTTGCTGTAAAGAAACTTATCAACGCATCTGCGTTGTATATTAAAAATGGTTTAAGGTTTTAAAACTCCTAATCATAATTAACTTTATGCTTGATGGCAACCTTATGAATCAAAACTTCCATTTTGATTCCGTTTTAGAGGCCCCTGGACCAGACTTGGATCTTGAGTTGAGAGTGGCCATTCTTTTGAGATGCAATGCCTAAGACCTAAGAAGCATGTGTACAGGTACGGTACAGGTACTGGTACAATGCGGGTACAACGGACCGAGGAACCTAAAAAATGTAGGGTATGGGTAGGGTACAAGTACGCCTATAACAAATGTATTTTTAAAATATAGAGCATTATAGGTAAATGAATTTGGCGATTAAGAATCCAAGATCAAATAACTATTTAACGCCAACCATTATCTGCAAATTAATATTTAATACCATCGTACTAGGGAACATAAGGACCGAAATCTTTGTTCTAGAGTCATGCCAAGCATAGAAACATGAACTTAGGTTCATCTCTCAATTGGGTTCGGCTTGATATATGCTGGGCTACTTCTTGGGTACGGCAAGAATCATAGGGGGAAAAATCGGTACGTGTTTCGTGTACCCGGTACATGTATAGAAGTACCATGACAAGTACCGGTATCCGGTATGTCATGGGTATGAGTATGTCGGGGTTTGAGAAGTGCCCTTGCTTCATAGCCTAGAACAGTTAAGAGGTATTAATTGGGCTTTTGTCATGTAATTTTTGACAGTTTGGGTAAAATTCAGGAGCTCAAAGGAGCATTTTCATAGATTCTACATTTCAAGGTTGAGCCTGATTGAACAACTATAGGTAGATAAACAGGTTCCATTCCACAGGTTTCTGTATTTAAGTTTTCAAACTCTTTAACTCAATGCAGCCTAATTGCTAATAAATATAGAAGAAATTGTTCCAGTTACTCATGTGCTTATTGGGACTTGTATCCAAAAGATAGTCTGAATTACAGAAACAGAGATGAAGCCATGGAGGGATGAGGCCAATAGCAGTATCAGGTGGAGATTACTTTATAATTTTGCAAAGTTAAAAAGTAATTTTCGATGCAACAAAAAGAAAAAAGGATGTAATAATGTAATATGTAATAAACAAAAAGAGACAGCTGCTCGAATTAGAGTAATTCAATTCAGTCAAATGATTTCATATCCTTAGCTCAACATCGGCTGAAAACCATGGCCTCTTGCGTGTTTAACTAGTTGGCATGCATAGATGATTGATTTGTTTAGTCAAGTTTGAGGGCTTAAAGGGCTAAATTGAAAGTATAACCCCAAACCTAAGTGCACTGAGCATTGGCTGTGTCTACAGTAAAATGAGTTCGTTAATGTGCTAGTAAAATTTAGGCCAATGGATGCACTACTGGCATGTGCCATTCTACTGGAGAAGAATGGAGGATCCTCAAAATCTGTTCTCATTATGAGGCAAACGAGTTTGCATAGAGAGGATAGATAGAGTGTGTAATGAAATTCGGAAAAGAAACACGAGTAATTCACTTTGTTTTCTTGTTGGTGCCTTGTACTCTTCTTTAGGTGCACTCTTTGCAATTAAATCAATCAATCATACTTGTTGGAAAGTTATCTCATTTTAACTTTTCTGTGAATTTCAGGTTGCTATATTATCAGAAATGTTGGGGTCCCAGAAGGCATCAGATAAGCTGTTGATGATATACTTCCCTTTCATGGGTTTTGCGGTTTTGGCCATTTTGCGAGGCCTTCTACCATACTCTGGCAAGACCAAAGCAGCTGGAAGAAGACCAGGATTGACTAAGAAAAGGGTTTGAGATCTCTTAACTCTGGGATAGGATTTTGTGTTTCTTTCTCTTATTTTCAGAGGCTTTTGATTTGATTTTTTCTGTATGCTGAGATTCTGCTTGTACCTGTTTTTGTTGCTAATGAATGACGTTGATTTTTCTCACTGTTAAATCAGACCAAAAAACTTCTGAAAATGCTGGTTTATCTTGACGTAATGAAGTTGACTAGCATTTGTGGGCAGATTTGGTTTGAATAATCATTTAGTGAGCTCAAAAATTTATCTGTTTGCGTTTGTGTATGTCAGATCACGAGCTTGAATGTGAGTATCCTGACATATTTATATTGCAACTTTGGAAGCATAATGTGTTTCTCCTGTTTGTTAATTGGTGCTAGTACTTGTAGGACAGGAGTGAGTTAAGTTCAGTTAATATCAATTAAACCTCCGAAGTACACAAATTTTCTTCAATTATGCCTTTGCCGTTAGCTTCCGTTAGTGTCCAAACCGGAGAAGATCCCCCATGCTCTATACACTGACACGTGTCAAAAACAAAATCTCAACCGTCCGTGGAACTTAGGCATGCTGAACTAGAAATCCTCCACCATCGACCCAAATATTTCCTCACTTCTCTAACCTTTTCTGACCTTCACCAACCCAAAAATCCAGTCTCTTCCCCTCCATTTTTCTATCGGTCTAAACCCATCCCATTGCAATTTCTTTCAATCACCCATCTTGCATGCATCCAAAACTCGGTTTCGGCAAATCAATGATTGTGTGTTTATTGGTATAGCCCGATTTGATTTGTGAAATAATATTTTTTATGAACCCCATGGCTGGAGGAGTATGAGCGCAAGAGCACGGGTACAGAGGTGGGGTTTGTCAAAGATTATAGACGGTGATTTTGGAGAAGAATGGTAGATTGGTAGTAGGTGTCTTTTGGTGCCAGATTTTGGATTCTATGAAAGCCCAAAACTTTCTGGCCACCATTAGCACCATTGACAACCGACGAATGCCTCCCTAAACGCGTCGCACTCCAGCAACCTCTCCACCACACTCGCCTCTCTCTGTTTACCTACCTAGATCGACGTTTGACCTCCAACAGCCCTCGCCGCACCTCATAGTCACTCGCCGGAGCTCCGTTTGCTTCTGCTGACCATTGTCGAACGCCGGCCCTTGAAGGACGTGCGACAATCCTTGTACAGCCTCGCCGGACCTCTTCTCATTCCAGCGACCCCCAAATCTGCTTCGACCCAATCTATAAGACCTAGTGAGTTTCGACCCGAAATTGCAGGTTTTCAGAATTGCTCAAAAACTTTATCTAATTTGTTCGTTCCTTTCGCATTGACGAGATGAAGGCATCGGTGCAAGACTCATCTCAATCGGAGAAGAAAATGGCTCTCATGCGCTGTCCAATCGTGGCGCGTGTACGGAGAGTTATCTCCATTATTCGCGTCTGTTTCACTCTTTGTCCAGAGGTAGAAGAAGAATAATTGGTTCTCTCTTTTTTTCTGAAGCATCTCACCTAAAAGGACAGGGGAAGGGACGCATAAGCCTTCCCCCGTTTGGACATTGATGGAAGACAACGGCGAAGGTATAATTGAAGAAATGTTGTGAACTTTGGAGGTTTAATTGATATTAACTGAAGTTTGGAGGCTTATGAGACATTGCGGTGTAAGTTAAGAGGTTTTTTTGAATTTTTCCCTTTTTTGGATTTTGGGGTAAAGGGTGTTGGTGCTAGTTTACGGACCTCGACTCTTCAATAGGTTTTCTCACTGCTTCTGTAACGTAGAATATCATGTCATTAGCTTGAGAGATCATTCACTGCTATTTTTTTTTTTTTTTTTTTTTTGGTCAAACGGAAATTCAGATCATTCACTGCTATTGGAGCAATGGTCCAAGGGCTTTTTCTACCATATATTATCGTAAAGTCTCACATGTGCAATGCTCGTGCAGCACTCGACAACTTTTGTATATTAGCTTTTGACGATTAGTTGTACAAATGCCACAGATGAAGTATTGATGTTGGTATGTGTTGTCAGATCCCGAATTATGTCTATGGAGTACTAATTGATGACCTGCATGGGCAGACCAAACCTGGTTGTGCGAGCCTCGTGACTTCTATCCTGATCCCGCCAGTTTTTAGCCGTTACTTTTTTGAGGGGACAAATTCAGCTCATGTAGGGTTGTAGGACCAGGGGTACTTCGGGCTCTTCTGTTTTTTCTTGGGGAATAACTAGATATAGCCGGCTTTTTGTATTCTCCTCTTTTATAGTTCAATTCCTTGCTGATCTATAACACTAGTCCATTTGAACCAGCAAGATGACATGAGTCTTGCTAATCAGACTACTAAAGTGTACTATTTGAAACAGCATGGTGACATGAGTTTGAGTTGCATGTTTTGGCATGTCAAGAGTACAAGTAAGGGGTGTCAAGACTACAACTTTTTTGTTGTCTCTTTACAATTTTTTTTTTCGTATTTGTTAGTTTTGCTCCATATTCATCTCGACGTGAGGAATCGTAGAAGTAATTGTTTTTGACTTTTACCCTTTTTTTTTTTGGGAAATATATCCAAGATAAGTCAAAAAGTAATTTTCGCGCTTTTGGGATTTTTCTTAGATATTTCAAAAAATACATGTGTAAAAGTACTAATTTTTTATTTTTCCAATTTCTCTTAAGACAATCAATAATACATAAATGTTTGGCGCAAAATTAATTAATGCGAATTGTTTTTGAATAAGGACAAAACAAAAATCTTGTAATTCACAACTTTTAGATTAGCAGAAACACAATTTTGGTAGAATTCTTGTGGCAGTTCATCTAAGATACGTAATTTACCTGTAGAATTCTTCCACAAATCTAGACAATTAATTGTCGAGATGAACGATCGAGGTTGAACTGTACCGGCTTCTCTGTAGTCCAACTTGTGGTAAAATGAAGTGCCTAAGTAGGGGTGATATTAATACTACGAGTAATTCTTTACCAAAATCGTCTAATTTGCAGACACATTGCTAGCTGTGATGGCTCTAGGATACAAACAAGAAACATCTAGCTGCCCCTTCAATTTGCGCCGTCAATGTGCTAGGAGCAGTCATTCAGTTAACGAACAGAAAGTCTATTCCCACCGTTCTGTTTCACCATTTTTCTGCCGCTCTCATTTTCATCGTCTAATACATTTTTGAACGGTTCGAATTTTAAAAGACTCTTCCGAAAAAAAGTTTAACGAGAGGGATAACGAGTACAACTCACCTCCTTTCGTTTTTTTCGTTTTTTTTTAGTCAAAGCACAGTTCACCTCTTATTTATTTATTTATCACACTGTCTATATGATGATGATGATATATACACTACTAATACATACCGTCGAAATAGCTTATAGAAGAGGATATTAAAAGGAGATTTATCGTCATCTCAAATACTAATTAAATTGAACCCTTGGGATCAGTTGGGTAGATTAATTGGACTCAAAGAGAGGGGAAACAAAAAATCGAAACGAGAGGGCCTGTAGTGCACCCGCCGTACTACACGGTGTAGTGCGGCTGATCCAGCCGTTCATCTCAGCACGGACGGTTCGAATTTAATCTGAGCTCTTGCAAATCCCAGCAGTCCATTGTTTAGATGAAAATTTGAGCTATCCATTGCCAAGATGAACAGCTAGATTGGCCGCACTACACATGAAGTATGGGAGGTGCATTACAGCACCTCTGGGTGCTCCCCAGCTTCCTTTTATCCACAATTCTTTGAGGTGGTGTTCCACTTTAAAAAAAAAGTACTACTTTTTTTTCAAACAAAGGTAATTTCAAACTCAAATATAATGAAAATGAAAAATATTTTTCCAATTTTTTTTGCACCGTTTAAAAGATCTCAATGAGATCTATCAAACAAGATTCATATTGATAGAAAAATTATTTGTGAAAACACATAATTTTTGAGCTTGAAATTATCTTCTTTTTCTAAAAGTTTTTTTTCCAAAAAACCGGAACACCCCTTGAATGTGCAAAGCTTAACTGACCTAGTCGATCCTATCGATCTTGGCCAATTTAAATTTAAATTAATTCCTCCGCAGAATGACCTAGATAATAAATTTTTTAGTAAATGTTCTTTGGATATGCTTACATTATTGTGAATTAGTAATAGTAGGATCCTCGATTGAGGTCATTTTCACGCGTTGAAGGAATCAACTATGATCGATGCATCCTATTAAAATACAAGTCAAGAAAAAGTACAAGAATGAATCATGAAAATTTGATATGAATATACTCTTTGAAAAAAGAAGAAGAAGACACAACTACTATAATAGCATACCTTTGATATGAATATACTCTTTGAGAAAAGAAAAAGAAAAAGGGATACAACTATTATAATAGCATACCTTTGATACGAATATACTCTTTGAATCGTTTTCATTTGGTGATCACAAATATGTGTATCTGTTTATAAGAATTAGAGGAAAGTTTACGTTGAACCTAAAAATATGACTTTAGAAATTGTAGGAAACATACTAGGAAGTATTTGAGATGTTCCGATTGAGCTCCGGCCAACCGATAAAAATATATGCTGTTCAAACTCTTGATCGTTTAGTTTCTTATATATTTCCGAAGTACCCAAAAAAAAAGTGACCCCATTCGACGGAAAGAGAAGTGACTACATGAATCTCTCCAAGGCGACCAAATTGTATAAAATCCACTGGTATGATACAATGTAAATCTATATGTAGATCCAAATCTAGATCACCAACACATAAAAGTGGACGGGTAATTGACATACAAATAATATTTTCACTGCCGCAAATATCAACACAAAAATGTGGACAATAATCAATAGGTGCATGCTTGACCTGTCGGGTGTATTAAAATAAAGACGCGTCCCAAGCGTAGGACTCTCGACCGGTGTAGCACAATATCCGGAAGTACCGGAGTCGAACCACAGAAACGGACAGACGGTGCTGACTCAAAAGTGTTGAATTCTATTTTATCCTGGCTCTTAGGTAGCCACCCTTTGTTCAAAGAGTTTGATTAACTAACTAAATTACCCAACTAAATTAATGAAATAAAGATTTAAAAAGGAGAGTACAGCCGTGGGAACTCAGCGTCCGCAACTAGCCTAACCAATATTTACTCGGGCCACAATTATTCACTTTGTTGATTTTAGAATAGGAAAAAGGATCCCTAACAAATGCGCACCACCTGTCACCAGTATCCGTGCGCAATCGAATTCCGGCGATGCCTGGGTTTTGTTGTTAGAAGAGTTTTCGTCTTCTAAAACTGCTTAAAGATTAAATTAATTCGACCCCGAGGTAAAACATTGATTAAACTAGCTACGAGACGCCTTTGCCCCGTGGCCACACTCTACAGAACTACTCACTCATGATTTTATTAAACGCAGTAATAATTAAAACCCTAGATCTAAACATGCTTCGAACAATCGAAATAGAAATAAAAACACGATTCCACAGATTTACGGAAGAGCAATGGATTCGAAAACCGAAAAGGAACAAGAATTAACAACCGGAAATCTTGGAGAACTGAGAGTAAAACTTGAATCTGCAATAAAGAACTTAGAAAACAGCAGCCAAAAGTTAAGAAGCAAAGAAAAACTAAAACATACGTATCTCAGTTGTTAACCTAGCTACTACTGTTAAGAGGGCTTTTATATTAACCCCTTAATTTGCAATTAAAATCCTAAAACAAATCGGAATCGGACCCGCAATGCCCCAAAACGCCATCGTTTCATAGGTACTTAACACCATCGGTAGCGCTACACCAAAAAGGGTGTAGCGCTCGCGAACGTCTTTGAGGCGTTGACTCCGTTGACTCAGCTTTGGCCGTTGTTCTCTCTTAACCTTTAGGTAGCACTACACCAAAAAGGGTGTAGCGCTCTCCAACTCTCTGATCACTTTGTGCAACACGCTATGCCACTTCTGAGCGCTGAACTCATTCCCCTGTAGCGCTCACAGAGATTCTGATCACTTCCTCTCGATTTCTACTTCAACACTTAGCCTCCAAAGCCTTCCTAGCGCTCTAACTCCATCATGGCCTTTCCGAATACTTCTCGTTAGCGCTAAAACATCTCAATTTCCTGCAAATCAAGCTCAAACACAAAACCCAACCACGTGCACGCATTAAATGGAAAATGAGAATTAAATGCACGTCTAACGCGCTAATTTCCCTTATTTAGGCGCTTAAATTCATGAATTCCGCGCGCCTATCACATCCCCCAACTTGAGCGTTGCTAGTCCCTAGTAACGAAAAAGAAAAAATAAAGAAAACAAAGACTAACAAGACACGAATGGGGATAGACTCTGACTGGTAATCAGCTGAGTCTGACTCTAAACTAGAAGAGGAAAAACTAGAAAGCACAGGCTGACTCGACTCCAGTTCTTTCCGAGCTAAACGATGAGTCGGGTCGCGATAATAAAGAGGGTCCTGTTTAAAGGACACCTTTTTCTTAACACCTATGGTGACTCACTAAAAGACAACGACACGAAAACTCACAATCTTGAACACACGTCGCCGTCTCCGGCAACGGCGCCAAAAATGCTTGACCTGTCGGGTGTATTAAAATAAAGACGCGTCCCAAGCGTAGGACTCTCGACCGGTGTAGCACAATATCCGGAAGTACCGGAGTCGAACCACAGAAACGGACAGACGGTGCTGACTCAAAAGTGTTGAATTCTATTTTATCCTGGCTCTTAGGTAGCCACCCTTTGTTCAAAGAGTTTGATTAACTAACTAAATTACCCAACTAAATTAATGAAATAAATATTTAAAAAGGAGAGTACAGCCGTGGGAACTCAGCGTCCGCAACTAGCCTAACCAATATTTACTCGGGCCACAATTATTCACTTTGTTGATTTTAGAATAGGAAAAAGGATCCCTAACAAATTCGCACCACCTGTCACCAGTATCCGTGCGCAATCGAATTCCGGCGATGCCTGGGTTTTGTTTGTTAGAAGAGTTTTCGTCTTCTAAAACTGCTTAAAAATTAAATTAATTCGACCCCGAGGTAAAACATTGATTAAACTAGCTACGAGACGCCTTTGCCCCGTGGCCGCACTCTACAGAACTACTCACTCATGATTCTATTAAACGCAGTAATAATTAAAACCCTAGATCTAAACATGTTTCGAACAATCGAAATAGAAATAAAAACACGATTCCACAGACTTACGGAAGAGCAATGGATTCGAAAACCGAAAAGGAACAAGAATTAACAACCGGAAATCTTGGAGAACTGAGAGTAAAACTTGAATCTGCAATAAAGAACTTAGAAAACAGCAGCCAAAAGTTAAGAAGCAAAGAAAAACTAAAACATACGTATCTCAGTTGTTAACCTAGCTACTACTGTTAAGAGGGCTTTTATATTAACCCCTTAATTTGCAATTAAAATCCTAAAACAAATCGGAATCGGACCCGCAATGCCCCAAAACGCCATCGTTTCATAGGTACTTAACACCATCGGTAGCACTACACCAAAAAGGGTGTAGCGCTCGCGAACGTCTTTGAGGCGTTGACTCCGTTGACTCAGCTTTGGCCGTTGTTCTCTCTTAACCTTTAGGTAGCGCTACACCAAAAAGGGTGTAGCGCTCGCCAACTCTCTGATCACTTTGTGCAACACGCTATGCCACTTCTGAGCGCTGAACTCATTCCCCTGTAGCGCTCACAGAGATTCTGATCACTTCCTCTCGATTTCTACTTCAACACTTAGCCTCCAAAGCCTTCCCTAGCGCTCTAACTCCATCATGGCCTTTCCGAATACTTCTTGTTAGCGCTAAAACATCTCAATTTCCTGCAAATCAAGCTCAAACACAAAACCCAACCACGTGCACGTATTAAATGGAAAATGAGAATTAAATGCACGTCTAATGCGCTAATTTCCCTTATTTAGGCGCTTAAATTCATGAATTCCGCGCGCCTATCAGTGCACCATATCGATAGGAACATTAACTTATGAAATATGAAAACTCAATTGAAATCAAGAAATCTCAATTACATGTTGACGTTCCCTCCTATGCCTCCACCTCAATGTATCCTTATCGAGTTTCATAAAATTTATTTCTTTGTTGATTTTAAAAACTTGGGAATTGGAGCATCTACGGTGGAGATGCAATGCTTTAGTACACGTGAAAATGTCCGCATATGCAAAAATAGGCACTACGGTTCACCTGGGTGCATGCTCACTTAGAAGCTAGCTAGAATGAACTCATTGAACATTTATGGGCTAGCTAGAATGAACATTTTATCTAGATAATGAGATATGGTACTTATTTACGAAGATGCAACATATTTGCAGCACCAATCAATCACAGCCTTCCAAAAGTGTTATGGACGGTCTGGATTTTAATAAAACTCTTTCTTAAAAAAATTTCATTAACATTCCGACCGTCCAAACAAATTCCTCTGTAAATAAGATTTTCTCCTAGATAATACCTCCATATAAAATATCTAATGCAATATTTGGTTGAGAGTGATCGATCCATCCATTAGTGATTGCCTAGAAGGTTGGCCGAAATTGGCTAACACTTTATAATTTACTAAAATTAACCCAATAAACCAAATAATTAAGATCTGCACTCACATACGCTTTAACCCATACGTAATGGACGCACTTGGACTCAAAGAATTAGCAACAAATAAACCATTTCTAGGTCCCCTACTTCCTTTAATTGTTACATTAATTCTTTGAATAAGCAAGTTTAAATATCCTATTCAATCCTACTATCCTACCATGGTGGAGTTGGATTTGAATTCTCCGGCAGAATGAGCTAACCAATGGAATCTTTTGCAAATATTATTCGAATAAGAATACTAAAAAAAATTCTAGAGAGATGATCTTAAGAGACGTACATTTTATGAGTTTGTGATGAGAAGGAACTCAAATTTTTTTTTTTGAGAATCTTCTCTCTATTAAACTGATCTTCATGTGAGGCAAGTAGTCGATCTATTTTGTTGATGCGTCTTGTTTTTTGTCAGATTAATTCTCTATAATTAATCAAGGGAATCTACTTCATTGATGCATCTTCTTGTTTGTCAGATTATTCTCCATTGTAAGGATCCTTGAGTCAGCCAAGGAATCTACTTTATTGATGCATATTCTTGTTTGTCAGATTATTCTCTATGAGCAAGAAGGATCCTTGAGGCAAGGAATCTACTTTGTTGATGCATCTTGTTGTTTGTCAGATTATTCTCCATGAGTAAGGATCGATCCTTGAGGTCATTTTCATGTCAGGCAAGGAATAAATTCTGTTGATGCATCCTATTATTAGAATATAAGTAGAAAAGTCTAAAACAATAAATCAGGAAAATTAAGTAGCAATACGTATCGGGAATCGTCAAAAGGATCATGAAAATTTGATACGAATCTTCTGTTGCACGTACATAAAGAAAGGATACAACTATTGCAACATCATACGTTTAATTAACGATAAAAAAATTTCATCTGGTAATTAATCACAGCTATGTCTGTATCCGTTACAAGTAGAGGAAATTTTGTCGTTTTCAACATAGTACGGTATGAATATTAGGCATCATAAGTAGCATATTAGAGAGTGCGTATTTGAGATGTTGGGATTGAGTTCCAACCGAAAAAGTAGTCTTCAATTTGGTTAGAATTTGAAATCTAATAGTCTCCCGTGCAACACACAGAAAAGTGATTTTTCATGAATCTTTTCTAAGGCTACCAATTAAATTGTATAAAATTGATTGGTATGATACAATGTGAATCTATGGAGCAGAAACCTAAACTTTCCCCGCTACAATTTTATGCATCTTCTGCTGAATTCACAATTTTAATGTTTTTTATGATTGACAGTTAAGGGGGTATTTTGAAGTCCCATTTCTTTACTTTTCACATTTTTGACTTTTTGAATTATGGGGAGAATGTGTTATTGAATCTGTAAAAAATTTTGAAAAATATGTGCAAAATGCATTTTGCTTGTGTCTGGAAGATATGTCCAGGATACATTCTGTAGATCTTTATGTTAATGAAAATAGGAAAAGTGAAAAAATGAGAGAAGTCAAAAATCTTCACTTCCCCAACTTTTCACTTTTGCTCAAACTCTAAAAATTAAAATCTCATTTTGCTAAAATGTGTTTAATTAGGAAGGAGGTTGCCAAAAGCCCATATACAAGTTGAAAAGAGTAAAATGAAAATTCAAAATTAATGGGGTTGCCAAACTCCCCCCTAATGATCTGGAGATAGACTACTTTAATTGGACGTAAAGAATTAGCAACCAAAAACCGTTCGAACTCCTAGTAAATGACCTAGGCTAGGTCACCTAGCTAGGCCCTAGCCAATGACCTAGTAAATCCTATGGTGGTCAATTTGAATTTAATTTGCTCTGCAGCTGGATGAGCTGGACAGCCAATGAACTTCTTTAATTTTGTAGATATCATTCGCGCGGATAGAAAATTTATTAAATTTGATATTATTCACATTTAAGAATCCCTAAGGTCATTTTCGAATAAATTTTGATACGAATGAGTGATTAAAGTATAATAAAGTAAAGAAAGTCAGTGTATATATGAGTGATATATTAAAATTTGATACGAATCTTTCCTTGAAGATGCATGGAAGAAAGAGACAGCTATTGTAACAAAGAAAAGCTTTCATGGGGTGATTAATTAGTCCTATCTGCATCCCTTATAAGAATATGAGAATTAATTTTGTCGTGATTAATCATTCATATTTCATGCACATTTCAATGTAAAATACTACAGTAGAATTGTAGACACTAGAGACTAGATTTTCTTGAGTAATACTTTCACATATCAAAAAGCATGAAATATATTTTTCATTCTAAACTGTTAATTTTATTAGGTCAAAATTAACAATAACATTTAATCAATTGCGGTGCCTCCCGCTAAGGTTTTTTCCTAGGCCTTCAATGAAATTGGGCCACCACTGGTGTGTACCGACGACGGATATTGTCCGGTGTGTAGAGAATTTTAAGTTCTACTTATAGGTGAATTATCTTAATTGAAAACTCAATTAAGGGGTAGAATAGTAAATAAAAAGTTTCTAGTTTTTATGGGCAATAGAGATAAGAGTTTTTTTTTTTTTTTAAATTATGCAATCTAAATAAGAGTTGGGTTTGGAGCATCTCTAATCCATCATTCAAATCTTCAAATTTGTCTCTATTCCTCCATTTTGAAGGATAATACCACTCCACCAACCCTCCATATATATTTTCCTCCATTTGGAAAGTTTGGCTTTCATCCTCCAAATAGGACTGGGGGACTGTGCTGTGCAGCTTCGTGCTGCACAGCGTGCTGCGCAACTTCCGGTGAGGCTTTTTCGGCATCGGTCCGACGATTGGAGACGTTCACCGTGTAGAGCTCGTCGATTTCTACGTGTGCACCAAAAATCAGCTCAATCAAATACCGTTAAGTGCCTCATCGGAATATATATAACTTGAAAAAAATGAATCCTAATGGATACAAAACACTGGATCAAAACCACTAAATCTATTTTTTTTCAAGTTATAGATATGTTCTGATGAGGCACTTAACGATATTTGATCGAGCTGATTTTTGGTACACATGTAGAACTAGACGAGCTCTACGTAGTGAACGTTTTCGATCGTCGGACCAATACCGGAAAAGCCTCGCCGGAGGCTGCGCAGCACGAAGTTGCGTAGCACAGTCCCTCCAAATATGTATGTAGTATGAGAAAAAAATATTGAGGGATCCTCTAAAGCCACTTTTTGAATATAAAAATAGAAAAAATATTAGATATGATAGAAAAACTAGACAATGATCGGAGAAAAAATGAACAAATGTTTGAAATCGAGATGTAAAATAGAGATACATAGATTTGTGGTTGGAGATTGTATAAACAGTAAAATTTTGTAAATCTATTTTTTATTATAAAATAATATTTTGATTCTCTAAAATGGAGTTTTAGAGGGTATTAGGTTGGAGATGCCTCTAGAGTGATATGATGTGATGTATCCACTCGTGTACATTAATTATTGCATTTAAAGAATTGAAAACCCAAAAAATAGGGAGAAAAAAAAAAAAAAAGGAGCAGGCCAAAATCTAGGGCTAAAAAGTTTCTGGTGCCCCTAGATCTTCTTGTAGTTTGAAGATAATAAAAGGCCTTTTTCGAGAAGTAGACAAGTGAAAACAACCTCTCCGTATCCTTGTGATTTCTGTATCTGGTCATATAAACATGTAACATACATCGTAAATATTAAACTTAAATTAGAATAGGTGTCATGTGACAAGCGCAGGGCCTTTTCACGTTACATTGCCTGCAATACATTATACTAGTACTATTTGTCACTGGAAAGGATACAAAAAAAACAAACAAATATTTTACACCATGAAAATACTATCATAACAACGTACTTGAAAATGAAACTCAATTAGAGGGTGGCATTTCGCTTTCCCTTTGCTGTCCTTTTACAGACTGACTAGATTCCATCGAATCCTAATTTGCCTGAAAGGGCGCCAACAAAAGGACTATATATATGAGGTGATGACTTTCACACTTTCTACTAGTACTAGCTAGTACATGTTGATCACCTTAGTGTGAGATGCGAAAATTTCGACGGCATGAATTTCTCTGCAATGCAATCCTATGCAAACTTCACATTTCCTAATCACCTCCAGCCAAGACCCTTGCTTCCAAAAACTCAGCAGCTCCCGCCGTTTCCCTCGAATTTTGCCAAAAAATCAAATGGAACTGGTCTTCTGGACTTTAAATGTCTAAGCATATTGTCGTCTCTTCAAGGTTTTAATTTCTTAGATGAATCGAGAGATAGGAAACCACGAGAGTCATTGGTCCCCTGCAAAGCCTACGAAGCCCATCGGTTTCAGCTGCCGATACAGATAAACATTGAATTCGACGAAGAAGCTGGGGAAGTTGCAGCTCAAAAGCTAAAGATTGGGCTCTACTTTGCTTCATGGTGGGCCTTGAATGTGGTATTCAACATATACAATAAGAAGGTCCTCAATGCCTTTCCCTTCCCATGGTTCACTTCAACTCTGTGTTTGGCAACTGGGTCTCTCATGATGTTGCTTTGCTGGGCTACCAAGATCACTGAAGCACCAAAGACCGATCTCAACTTCTGGAAAGCTCTATTGCCGGTAAGCATAGGCTCGGGGCCAGTTTAATTCGATTTTTCATTTTTCCCTTCTTGTTGGAACAAAACAATGAAAAGCGTGGGGCCGGATCATCTTACTTTCCCGGGAAAAAAATGAAAGGTCAAGATTTTGCATTTTGTGTTCGTCCCGGCCAAATATGATGGCTGGGACAAGTACATTTTGTAAAGCTTGTCAAGAAGATTATTCATGTCAAAAATCATGACATAGTTTTGGATGACAATTATCTTGAACATTACATAGAAACACTAGTTTCGAAATCATTTGTTTCAAGATAAATATATATATTTCGGTTAAACTGCATTACCATATTTCTGTCAAACTACACCTATAGCGATTATCTCGAAATCATCTCTTTTTTCAGACAATCGCTATAGTGCCCTTATGAAACAACAATAGCGACAAGCCCCTAAAAACTACACCTACATCTCTCTCTCTCTCTCTCTCCCTCCACAAAAAGCGGGACCCTAAGAGCATTCGCATCAAACTCTTTAAATTTCAGACCAAATTACACTTTAAAAGACCACTTTATTATTTTAGCTACTCACTTTTAAAATGCACATTGCATTAGGCTCTCTTTTTTAACATGTGATCTATTACTATATTACTTTTTCCTTTTTTCAATATAATACTATTGAGATGTGGGGCCAAAGCCATGTGAGGAGACGAAGACAAACACCTTAAAGTATAATAAAAAATTGGTTAACCTATGAACAGTTGCTCACTACAAGAGCCGAGCAAATGTAGCAATTGTTTCTTTAACCTATGAACAAGCGAGACTAATGCACCACTTTTTCCCCCCTTTTACTCGTTATTATAGTTTTATAGGAGCAGTTACGAGCCTAGTGTGGATGCCCTAATGCAAAATGAATCATCCTCTCTGTGTCGCCAGTTTCATTTTTTCCTTTTTGCTTCCAAATATTAAAACGTGTTCTTACGGTCAAACTTGGATTGTTAGGTGGCTGTGGCACATACAATTGGGCATGTGGCAGCGACGGTGAGCATGTCAAAGGTTGCAGTTTCATTCAGTCACATAATCAAGAGTGGTGAACCAGCTTTCAGTGTTCTGGTCTCCAGATTTTTCCTGGGCGAGGCTTTTCCGCTGGCAGTTTACCTCTCTCTCCTCCCGATTATTGGCGGTTGTGCTCTTGCTGCAGCCAACGAGCTAAATTTCAACTTGACCGGTATGGAAGAAAACTTAAATCAATTAAGCTTCGAGATGCCAATGTTATAAAATGCAGATCTGAAACTAGTTTCTGAATTTGGGTATGGCCTACTTAATTGCAGGGTTCATAGAGGGTATGATAGCGAACTTGGCATTCGTTTTTCGAAACATTTTTTCAAAGAGAGGGATGGACTCCGTCGGGGGAGTAAACTACTATGCTTGCCTTTCCATGATGTCCCTTTTGATTCTCACCCCATTTGCAATTGCTATGGAGGGTCCTCAAATATGGGCAGCTGGCTGGGACAAAACAGTTTCTCAAATTGGACCTAATTTCATATGGTAAGAAACTTGTTTTTGGGCATTTATGCATTACCCTTGTCTTGATAATGAAATATGCCGTGACTTTTGTTTGCATTATTTGACTCTGAACTGTGAAAATGCAGGTGGGTAGCGGCACAAACTGTATTCTATCACTTGTACAATCAAGTCTCATACATGTCCCTAAATGAGACATCACCCTTGACATTTAGCATTGGGAATGTTATAATGAGGAGAATTTCTGTTATAGTTGCTTCCATTGTAATTTTTCAAACGTCGGTACAACCGATCAATGCACTCGGAGCTGCCATCGCGATTTTTGGAACTTTTCTCTACTCGCAGGTACATTTCTCCATTCCTGTTCTGGTAGCGTTAAAAGTTCGTACATGTGTAGCAATTCTTCAGAGCAGCACATTTCACAACATAAAAGTACTATCCAAAGGAAATTGTTCTAATATATTCTTCCACGTTTATGCAGGCAAAGAAGTGAAAGATTGACCGCGGCGAAAGAATGCAGAAATTGGTCTAAAATTTACCATGGAGATATTTACAAGTTGATGTTATGAATTTTTGCTAGCTACAGGCTAGCTATAGGATCAGAAATAGCATATCTCATGCTATAGATCGATGGAAAAATAAAACGTAGGACTAGTAAAAGTGAGGGAAAAAGAAAAGGTTCACTACGGGGGAAGAGCAACAGGTGTTTTTTATTTCCCCCTATGTTGTAATCTATAAAGTCAGTAGTCAACCAGGGCTGTTTATTTTTTTTTACTCTCTAAAGTTTTTTTCCCCCTATGTTGTAATCTGTAAAGTCAGTAGTCAACCAGGGCTGTTTATTTTTATTTCCCCCTATGTTGTAATCTGTAAAGTCAGTAGTCAACTAGGGCTGTTTATTTTTTTTTACTCTCTAAAGTTTTTTTTCCTCCCTATGTTGTAATCTGTAAAGTCAGTAGTCAACCAGGGCTGTTTATGTTTTTTACTCTCTCAAGTTTTTTTTACCAATTCTAGAGTTGAATCTAATTTTCTGAAGCACTCAAATGCTTGGTCATCGAAGCTGCTAGGAAAAGTTGTTGCTTAGTTGGTTTAAGATATCAATCTGAGGAGAAGTTTTTGGGTGCCGGGTGGATACCACACACATGTGGTACCTGTTGGCGATCTCAGCCGTCCAAACGTGTTTTGGACGGTTCAAATTTTAGAGAGAAAAAGAGGAGAGAGAGAATAAATATGGACCGTCTAAATACATTTGGACGACTGGAATCGCCGACGGATACCACCACGTGGTACCTGCTCAGCACCCAAAAATGTCTCCAATTAATCTGAGAGGAACAATAAATTTTTATTTGTTTTAATAGATTGAGAATTAGTTGTTTTTGGGTTTTTTCATTTGCCAAAACAATCGTAGTTCGTAGTTCATCATACCATATAGTAACGCAAAGTCATTTTTCGTTAGCATGATGATTCTGCAAGCGACGCTTGTCACTTAAATGTTTGCACTTTTTTTTTTTTTTGACTAATTAAGAAACAATCTCTCAATCAATCTCACAGTTTATTCGAATTTTCTTAGAGGCGGTGAGAGATGCATTCATAATTTCATATATACCAGCAAAACCGAGTAGATCGAGCTACTAGCTAGTTTCAAGTTTGGCTTTGTTCGTTACGATTGCCATGTCTCAGCGGATGTTGCCACTCTAAATTAAATCCCTCTCCTCTCTGCTAGCTCTCTCCCTCTCGCCCTCCATTTTTCTTTCCCTTCCCTAGCCTTGTTGCTGTTTCTTCATCGTTGTTTCTATATCGATACTTTTCTCTCTCCTTGCTTCGTCCCCTATTTGGCTTGCTGATAGCCCGCCGGTTACCACTCTTGGGTGCAACCGGTTGTCCTAACAGCTAGGCGCGGTCCTGGCTGGGGAGCTCGTGAGGTCTCCCACCAAGTTTTCTCCATAAGGTAATTGGATCTGGCCTAACGGCAAGGTGGAGGCCTTGCGGTAGCATCCGGGCGTGCAAATCTGGTGGTGAGGTGGCGTTGGCGTTGTAGATTTGTTGATGCTCGGGTGGTGTGTGGGTGCCAGTGGTGTGGCGGCGTAGGGAAGCTCAGTTGCCGGTTTTCCAGTCGTTTGTGAGGACCAAAATGGCAATTTTTCGGCGTCATATTATTGGGGTCCGGTAACTCGTGGGTTCGCGGGGGCATGGGGGCATGGACTGCTGGTTCCGTTTGGTGATTGTGGTTATGGTCCTGGTTGGTGGTGACCCGGTGGTGGCAGGTGCTTGCACGGCTAAGATGGTGGCTGTGTCTGATTGTATTGGTGGTGGCCATGAAAGAAGTTTCACAGACTTAGGGTTAGGTTTCGATTCTTGGGTTGGGCTTGGCCCATTTGGGTGTTAGGACTTTGCCATTTTAAGTGTTTTGGGCTTGGCCCATTCAAGGCAAGCCAGCCTACAGATTCTCCTCAACTGCCCCTTACTTGACGTATTCTTTGTCATGTTTTCTTAACAAAATACTCTCTCCGTCCCTTTTTTAGAGTTCAGTATTTCATTTTGGGCTGTCCCTTAATAAATGTCCATTTGGTAAAGTTAGTGGGTAAAAGTTGATACATTGTCTATTTTGCCCCTAAAAGTAGATTCCTTTTTGAAAAGTAAGTGAGTAAAAGTATAATGATGATGGATAAGTTGGGAAAGTGGAGGAAAAAGTTGATGTGAAAGGTATAATGATGACGTCTTTTTAATAAGTTAGAGTTACGAAGCAGGACACTTAAAAAGGGACGGAGGGAGTATTATTTTTGCCGATAAAAATAAAAGTAACAAACGGTTGTATAGAAGTGATGCAGTCAAGATGCTCAAGAAGGTCACCTGCAGAAATACAGAAGGGAGGATCCATATATATTGCAAATGACTGTCCCATAAGTGTTGATCCATGGAAAAAATTGAGCTTGTTGGTGTAAAGAATAATTAAAGTCAAAATTTTTGAAGATATCACAATTTGAAAACTTTATGTTCATCTCAAAATCAATTGGTAATGAGTGGAGAGGTTTTAAATGTTATTAAGTGACCACTTATTTCACTCTCAAACAATAAAAGACTTTATTCCTTAACATCATCTCCCTCACATGCAGCTGCGATTGAGGTCTGTCACGTGTGGCCACTTTTTGGGTCCTATCGTCGTGCAGCCTTATGGGGTGTAATGGGCCCCGCTCTGATACCATGTGAAAACTTTATGTCCAACTCAAAACCGATTGACAATAAGTAGAGAGGTCCCAAATACATGTTATTAAGTAATCACACATTCCACTCTCAAGTAATGCGGGACTCTATTTCCTTCATACATAGTTGAAGATGTTCAATGGGATTGTAGCATCTATCAAATGGATAGTGGTATGCAAGGTGCAGCTAGACTTGGAAGTGAAGGAGACTGATATATTTTCAGCATCCAATTACTGAAATATAATATTTTTTTCAACAGATATTTACCGAAAATGTATGTTTGGCAGTTGTTTACCGAAAGTTGAACATATTTTTGACATGTAGTTACCGAAATATAATCTTGTTTTCAACAGCAATTTACCAAAATGTTATTTTTGATTTTCATCAATCATTTACCGAAATGTAGTGAGTTATGAGAGAAAATAAAGGGCTGCGAATAGCGGCGTCCAATTTAAATTTCAGTTCTTTTGAATGAGCTAGTCAATCAAGCTTTTTGAAATATCATCCGAATAAAAGTAGTGCAAACACAGAGTGATGATTTTAGGCAGCGTGTGTTTTTTGTCATTTTGTGAGAAGGAACTGAATTTGGTTGGAATATTCTCTATATTAAGGGCCAGTTCAAGCTATATTTTTTGTTTTGGTATTTTTGTTCATTTTTTCCTGAAATTTTATTGAATTCAGTTTGTATTTTGTGGATCAATCATTCGTCTCGACAAGAGGAGTCTAAACAGAAAAAAAATTATAAAAAAAATTTCACTAAATAAGAAAAACAAAAAAAAGTTTCTTGCAGTGTTGTATTATATGTATGGAAATTTTTTTTAACTTTGGCCTACATTTTATACTTTTCTGATTCCTCTTATTGAGATGCACGATTCATCTCAAAAACTACGTTGAAAAGGTAAACAACAATTTCAAAAAGTAAGTTTTAGTACTCCATCCGCCCCAATTCTATTGTCCTTTTTGAAGGTTTGTGTAATTTTTCATTTGATTATATCTCCTAATTTATAATATTTTAAGTGATTTGGAAAATATTATATTATAGAACTAATCAAAATCTATCAAACAAGATTCATATTATATGTAAAATTTATTACCGATTAAAGATAAATTAATTTTTATCCTATTAAAATAGAATTAGGAACAATTAAATTGGGACGAATGAAGTAATTAATAAAGAAATACCAAAGACATATATAGCGTGAATTCTTGAGATTATTTTCCTATGAGTCTATTAGTCTATCATGGACATTTTCATGAATTAAATTCATGTACTATATCAAACCTTTTTTTTTTACAAAAAAATGTTAAGATTCATAAAAGATAAATGAATGACTCAGATAATTCACAGTAATATGAATATGAGCCGTTCATTTATCTTTTATGGATCAAAGTCAAATACTGTATCAAACCTCTTTTCTTAAGCATACCATTAAAGTAGAGTACAGAAAAGGAGTAATTATTCAGTACTTAAACTATGAGTCATAAATATTTGGTACGGATCTTCTCTTGAAGATTTCAAAAAGATAGTACCACAATTTTTAAGCAGCGTACGATTTTTGCAAATTTTTGAGAAGGATTTGATTGGTGAGGTGAGGTTATCTCCGTGTCATGAGCGATGATTGAGATCATTTTCTTGTGAGGTTAACAATACATTTTTTGACGCATGCATCCAATTAGAATATGTCAAAGAATTAATGAATTGTAAAAATTCAATACAGATCTTCCCTTGAAGAAATAAAAACGATGCAACTAATTTTTTTTAAATACTCAGATATTCGGACCAGCTTTCACATATCATGACTAATTTTGTGAGACCAATCCCAGAATGCAACGTACTATTATAATAACTCGCAAGTGAAGTGAGCAAACACGGAGATCATTGAGACCATTTTCTTGTGAGGTTAGCAATATATTTTTTGACACATGCATCCAATTAGAATATGTCAAAGAATGAATCATGAAAATTCGATACGGATCTTCCCCTTAAGAAATAAAAACGACGCAACTAATTTCTTTTTTAATATTCAAGTGTCTAAACCAGTTTTCGCACACCACGACTAAATCCGAGAGACCAACTCCACAATGCAACTATTGTAATAGCTTGCACGTCAGCAGAAAAGCAACAAAGAAAAAGTTCCATTAGGTGATCAAAGATTTGCGTATCCATTATGAGAAGTAGAGAAAAATACGTATTTGTTTTACTTAACAAATGACAAATGAATACTCTCTATTTAAACCCTAGCCGTTGCAACTTTTGTTTCTTTCTTTTCCTCCCTTCCCTAGGGCTTTCACCCTAGGGGGATCTCCTCCATGGGTTTTTTTTTCTCCGTCGATCTCCGATTGGAATCTCTTTTCCCTTTCTTTTATCACTCTTCATCCTCATCCTTCCCTCACGCCTCCCGCGCCTTGGCTTCCCTGGTTCCTCTACCGCTGGACCTCCTCCATCATATTCGCCGTTCGTTGGTAACTCGTCTCTGGTGGTGCGGTTCAGATGTGCGACTGTGGGTGCAGAGCTTTTGTGCATGATTGGGTCATCGAAGTTGGAGATCTATGTTGGTGGACAGAGCCGGCTTATAGCCAAGGCCAGGGAAGCGGGCGCTTCTAGCCCCCGAAAAAAATAAAAAACGAGGACCCCCAAATTTTTAGGATTCCTATATATATATGGTCCCAAAAAAAATTACACTAGCCTCCTTTACACAAAATAGACCCAATTGAATTTTAAGAGCCACAAAATAGGCCCAAATTATGGACTATACCGGTTACAGTTGCATCGGGAGAAAGAAGCTTTTCAAAGTTGAAATTAATCAAAAATTATCTTCGGTCAACCACGTCTCAAGAAAGATTAAATGGATTGGCTATGTTGTCTATCGAGAATGAATTGGAGAAGGAGCTTGACTATGGAGACTTAATCAGTGCGTTTGCAGCAAAAAATGCGAGAAAAATATTTTTCAAATGATTGATTTTGAGGTATGGTAAATCTTTTGTATTGGTTTTTTATTTTATTTTTTTTATGACTCTTTGTAGACCACTTTTATATGAAAAATATCGGATGGCCTCATTTAAGAGGTTTGCTTCTGACCTCCAAAACTTATGAGCCGACCCTGTTGGTGGATGATAATGATGAGGTTTTTTTTCATTTTCTTGTTGGTTTGTGATCATTTGCTTATTCTTCTCCATTTTGTGGAGGTTTTTTTCTCTGGTTTCTTGCCGTGAGTTTTTTCTCCGGACTGGATTTCTCCCAATTGGGTTGTTTCTTGTTTAGTTGGTTTGAGGTATAGTCTGTGGGATGAATCCCTGCCGTCGTAGTTACTTGGTCCTTTGTCTAAGGATGAATTTTCATCTACTCTTTGATTGGAGTTATAATATTATTTGTTATTGATTGGCAAAAAAAAAACAAAAAACAAATGAATACTAGAAATCGAGGAAACATACTTATGACTAAGTTCCAACAAATAAAACAGTGCTCAATTTTAGTTAGGATTTGAAATCGAATAGGTAAGTGCCAAGATTATAATAGTTTTGATTTGATATTAGAAGCATAAATGAGCAATAACCCCGGCCGCGTCATGCAGAAGAAAAAACTGAATGGAGATTTGTATTCATTACAAATCTTTGAATTAAACCTGGGATCTGTTTTTGTGTTCAGTAAACCCACGAGTCATTGGAGGGATCAGTACTTTTTTTTTTTTTTGTCGATGGAAGAAGAATATCCATTTAAACAAGTTATACAACATCAACAGATTAACATCGGGTACAGATCAGGCCATACGATAGTTACAGATTCCTATCCGGATATAAAGATACATAAACACCTTCTATGATCAAAAGTGCGCACGTAACTCCCTATAGTTTTGAAAATGTGCGACCATC
Source organism: Rhododendron ovatum (assembly GCA_019656835.1). NCBI lineage: Eukaryota > Viridiplantae > Streptophyta > Magnoliopsida > Ericales > Ericaceae > Rhododendron > Rhododendron ovatum. Next base: position 11,837,442 of record CM033795.1, read on the forward strand.
TATTTTCCATCTATATTAACGGAGTTGTATCTTACACGCTTCTAGAATCTAATCTGAACAGTTTCATAATGTAGTGTATTAAATAAAGAATAGAGCATCTTTATAAAAAAAATCATCTCGATCAGGTATCAATAACCCAGTAATCTAATTCTTGGTAAATTCAAATTTGAAATTTTGATTTCATAATAAATTCGATTCGGCCATGAGATTTTTATTTTTTTTGATCGACTTGAATTTTGGCATAGATGTAGTACTCGTTACACTCTACAATATCAACGGTTCGGATTTAATTTTTGGTATATGGGATGAATTTGTTAGATTTAAGGAAGAAGAAGAATCAAGAGAGAGGATGAGGGCCGCTCTTTTAATGTTGTGTTCATTAATAGGGATGAAAAATATTACAGCAAGGGGTTTATCCGCACATTTTTAAAATCACAAGAATTATGTGCACACTTTTGAACCATAGAGGTGTACCCGCCCATGACACAAACCACGGGGTGAAAGTAGACTTTGCCTTTTGTGAACTACTATTATTCGGAGAAAAAAAAAAGTACTAAAGGAAATGAGTTTGTGAGAATTTTCTCTTATACCAAGGATATTCTTGAGGTCATTTTCCTGTGAGCCTAGCAATAACTTTCTTTTTTAATGATGCATCCTACTAAAATATAAGTGAACGAATCCTTAGCCTTTGGTGTCAACTATTTTTGACATCTTTGTTCCAAGTGTGATGTTTCTTCAACGTTCTTGATGTACCCTTTCGAGTATTAATGAAAATAAAATTTCTTTGTTGATCCAAAAAAAAAAATTGTATATTTTTTTAGAAGGAACTGAAATGGTGAGAATATTCTCTTCGTTAAGAATCCTTGTGATCATTTTATTTTTTCTAAAAAGCCACAAAAGATTATATTAATCTTTGAATAAAGAAAACAAAGAGGACACGAAGCAAGACGGCATCACAACAAGAATCATTTTCTTGTTTGGCTGGCAATCTATTTTCTCGATGCATCCTGTTAACATTTGTCGAAGAATGAATCGTGGAAATTTGATAAGTATCTTGCCTTCAATATAAAAAAAAAACAATTTGATAGTAATAGCTTGCATGTGAAGATCAAATTAAAAAGAGAAGTTTTCATTAGTTGATCGAAGATATGTGTGTATCAGTTATTAAAATTGGAGGAATTTTTTTAATTTAGCTACAGCCTTGGACTGGAATTTTTCTCAGATCATCGTGGAGGTACAGTGACGCGCTGTGAGTTGTTCAAGCTATTTTTTGCTCGGCAAAATTTTTTTTTATTAAACTCGAAATGGGTACATCGAGTAAAAGGGAAGGGAGAACCAGAAAGTTCACCACAACCCAAAACAGGGAAGGAAAATAAAAGGAAAGTTACACCCAAAAAAGACACCTAAATAACGAGTCTTCTAACACCGTCAAGGTTTGATTTGATATCTTCCACCGTATACACCTTTATATCAAATTTGGCTTTGATCCACATGGCTGCTCTTGATTTGATTAACTCTTCCAAATGGTTGCAATCCACAATTTTATTGTTGAAAATAGCGTCATTCCTTGCAATCCAAATAGACCATAGGGTTGCATAGAAACAACACTCTCAAAGATGTTTCTCCAAATTTGATTGTGTATGCGGATTGTGATGCGATTATTATTGATTGTATCCATCTTGTCTTGTATTTTTTTTTTATCTTGTTCTTTTTTCTATGTTAAAAGTCATGAATGTAACATGGTTGCCCATGAAGTCGCTGAAAATTCCCTGTCGATCGTTCAGGTCATTTTCTTGTGAGTTGGAGGGGCTATTTCCCCCCGATGGCTATCCATCCTAGCACATGATGATGTTAGGGCCTTTGGCCTTTCAATGAGTCACCAATAAAGTTTCTTTGTTTTAAAGGAAAAAGAAATTTGAATTTTTTAAAAATGTTATTTGATTAAGAAAACTACAAATCAAGATTGTCGATCGTAAGCTGCATACGATTTTTCTATAAATTTGTGAGGATATTATATAAATTAAGGATCCTTGAGGTCATTTCCTTGTGAGTCTAGCAATTTATTTTTTTGATGCGTCCTACTAAGATTTAAGTAAATAAAAGTCAAAGATTGAATCATGAAATTTTTTACCGATCTTCCCTCGAAGATATAAAAAGATACGATTATTGTAAATATCACTCGAATAACAAAAAGATTAACGAAGAGTTGCGTTCGTCACGAAAATTTGATTACGAATCTTCCCCAGAAGCCAGAAGATATAAAAACAAAGAGAGAAAGAACTGTCAGAAATATTCTTCGAATAGAAAAGATACAAGTCTACAGTGGTGATCTTAACCGACGTACGTACGTTAGTGAATCTTCGAAATTCGATGCAGATCTTTCTCTAAAGAAAATATAAAAAGATAAAAAGTATCGTAATATATAGCTTCCGTTTGGAGAACAACAAAGAAAAAGTTTTCAATTGGCGATCCAAGATGTGTGTGTCGTCATAAGAATTAGTGGAGAACATCCAAGATGCGTCTGTCGTCGTCGTCGTACGAATTAGAGGAGAGCAATAAAGAAAAGTTTTCAATTGGTGATCCAAAATACGTCTGTCGTACGAAATAGAGGAGAGCAATAAAGAAAAGTTTCTAATTGGTGATCCAAGATTCGTGTGTCGTCACTAGAATTAGAAGAAATCGTAGGGGGCGAATCCGAGAGTTTCTGAGATGCGGGGAATTGGCATATTCCTCGGTTAGGAAGATTGCCATTATTAATGAATCGTCCGTAAAAATGACTCGTCTAATTAACTACCATTAATTAAACGTATAAAGTAGACTTTATTTATTACACATAAATAGTAATTGAAAATGCTATGCGCATAACGGTTGTGTTGGTTGTGAGTATAATTCTGACCGTCCAGATGTATTTGGAAGGTCTAGATTTTAAAAAAATATCTTCCAGAGAAAAGTTTAACTTTTCCGAAAAAGAGTTTGAGCGAATCCTAGCCATTTATTATAGCAATGGACGGTTATAGATTGGTTTGACCATCAGATAGATGGAGTATATAATAATAACCATGTGCGCACATCAATAAGTACAGCAGCCCATGACAAAAAATGATCAATTGAAATCAAGAACTCTCATCAATCTGTCTGTTAATTTTAAGGATCTTAATTAATCCTCTCCGGTCAATGTTTTGGGTAGTAGTAGACAGTTCTGATTGTAACCATTCATTTTTTGCAATCAATTGTTTGGATGTATTTTTGAATTTTGACCGGTAAGAGTTTATAAGAAAATGTGAACCATTGAATCTACCAATAAACGGTCATGATCAGGACTGTCTCCTCTGGTAAAAACATGAACCAGAGAGGACCTGGTAATTCTAAATTTTGTAAGAGGAAGAAGAGCATCGACGAATTTTTCCATAGATGCCTTTTGTATCTTCACATTTGGACCTTTCAGTAGTTCATTTTCATTGAAGCCTCTTTCTTGTGTTGGGAGGGTATATCCCACGTGGTATCCGCTCGCCGCATCTGGGCCATCCAATATATTTTTGGTTGGCTCAGATTGAAATCTTCTCTCTCCTCTCACCCCAGAACTTTTTTTTCTCCGAATCCGAGCTATCCAAAAACGTAATGGACAGCTCAGACACGCCGAGCAGGCACCACGTCATACCCACCCGGGAATGAAATTTTTTCCCTCTTTTGGAAGCTATAAGGACCCCCCCAAAAAAACTGTCCAGGTATGGTGTCGGAAAAAGAAAATATAGTCCTATGTTATTATGAAGTGAAAATCTGGAAATTTAGGAACGGACATTTGGTTGCTTTACTACATTTAATTGTATTGCATCAATTATCAATAATTACTTAGTTAAGTTATTTAGCTTTTCTAGCTTATTTGATTAAAAAATAATATTATTTTAAGCTTCAATTTGTAACTTTTTTTGGGGATTATTGGAAGTTATAACAGTACGTATGTGTTGGAGTACTATAGAATGCTATGGTTAATTAATTTAGACATTTACTTCATGATAAATTATTCTACAACTTATTTAAAAAATAGTCTAAACTTTAATTTTATCTTATAAAAAGTTTCATCAAACTCATCTCCAACTTATTTTAATTTTTTAAATAAATATATAATAATAATCTAATAATCCATACTCTCCCAATAAATAGTAGGTTATAGAGTCATCTAAAAGTAAATTCAATTTTAAATGTATAACTAAATTTAGAAATTCAAGGAAATAGGTGCCATGTGGCAAGTGCGGGAATTTTCACGAAACACCCTTGCAATACGGCAGACAATAACAGGTTAAGTCCAAAACTAAAGTTTTCATTTTTAATTTGTTGTATGCTAATTTCAATAGTCAAGTTCTTTCGCTAAATGTATTTTTGTTGATATATGTGAGGAAAATAAGTTGAGTAAAAATCCGTGAAAAGTTGAGTTTTAGGTGTTGTTCCACTAAGAACTTTTTGGACATTTTTTTTTGTTTTGTCCTTATTCAAATTTTTTCGTATTTGTTAGTTTTGCACCTCACTTTAAAGTAAAAAATTATGACTTTTACCGAAATATTCTGAGAAATAATCACTTTTCATCAAAAAAAAAAAAAAGAAGTCAAAAAGTTGGCTTTTTTGACTTAAAATTGAATATTTTAAAAAATATTTGCGTAAAAGTAAAAATATTTTACTTTTTCGATTCTTCTCATCGAGACGAATCAATAATTCACAAAAGTTTAGATTTCGATAGTAATTTTTTACTTTTTAGATTCTTCTCGTAATGACGAAACAACAATCCACAAAAAATTAACGAAAGACAAACAAATACTAAAAATAATTAAATAAAGACAAAAAATAATCCAATTGAATTATTTAGCAAAAAAACTTAACCGAAAAGGAGACAGAAGTCGAATATTTTACACCAGGAAAATACCATAACAACTTGAACCAATTAGAGAGCCACATTTGGCTTTTCCTTTGCGGTCCTTCCACCAATAGACAAGACAGATCCAATGAACCTTTCACATGCCCGAGTAAGCGATTATTCCACTAACCAACAATCTCTCTCCCTCAAAAGCCTATATATATCACTCTATCAAAACTTGGCACTAGTTTACATAACTGATAACTCTCCTACTTTTTTCCATCACCTCAGTTTATCCTTGTTGAACTGAGGTGATGATGTCCTTTTACTATTAGTATTTGTTCTCGCTTTTCTCTTTTTTCCTCAGCGATGAAGATATAATTGAGGATTCCGGGCTATAGAGAACAAAGAGTCACCACAGCCCAAAGAGAATAAGAACATCTAACGAGAGATTAGGTGTCCTCAGGAAGATCGATCGGATGCCTTTTTTGTTCTCACTTTCAACTACTAGTAGTAGTAGTTTGTTGATCACTTCAGCGTGAGATTTTAGAATTTCAACAGCATGGCTTTTTCTGCAATGCAACCCTATGCGAATTTCGCGCTTTCTAATCACCTCCAACCAAAACCCTTGCTTCCAAAACCTCAACAACTCCCACCATTTCCCCTGAATTTCGCCAATAAACCAAACAAAAGTGGACTTCTAGACGTAAAATGTCTGAACAAATCGTCGTCTCTTCAAGGTTTTAACTTCTTCGACGAATCGAAATATAGGAAACCACGAGAGTCGTTAGTCCCATGCAAAGCCTACGAAGCCCATCGGTTTCAGCCGATACGGATCAACATAGAATTTGACGAAGAAGCAAGGGAAGTTGCAGCCCGAAAGCTGAAGATTGGGCTCTACTTTGCTTCATGGTGGGCCTTGAGTGTGGTATTCAATATATACAACAAGAAGGTCCTCAATGCGTTTCCATACCCATGGCTCACTTCAACTCTGTGTTTGGCAACTGGGTCTCTCATGATGTTGGTTTCTTGGGCTACAAAGATCACCGAAGCACCAAAGACCGATCTCAACTTCTGGAAAGCTTTGTTTCCGGTAAGCATAGGCTCTGTGCCTGTTTAATTCATTTTTTCGTTTTCCATGTTTTCTTAAACAAAAAACAGTGAAAAGTGTGTTGCTTTCAGAAAGAAAAAAGTATTCAGATGATTTTCGTGTTCATCCCGATCAAATAAGATAGTTGGAACTGGACTTGGTTATAGATGATCAGTCGCTGAGGTCTCTGTATTTGTCCGAAACTTCTTTTATATGGTGATCCTTGCAAAGCCGATTCCGAGAAATAGCTCTCCCATGACGTTTGATATGTTTTTTGAAAACAAAAAGAAGGAAACATGAGAGAAAATGAATTGGCTTTTCTGTCTCCCCAATTTCTTCTTCCTTTTTTACTGTTTTTGCTTCAAAAATTTTAAGTGGTGATCTTTCGGTCGAACTCGGATTGTTAGGTGGCTGTGGCACATACAATTGGGCATGTGGCAGCAACAGTGAGCATGTCAAAGGGTGCAGTTTCATTCACCCACATAATCAAGAGTGGTGAACCTGCTTTTAGTGTTCTAGCTTCCAGATTTTTCCTGGGTGAGGCTTTTCCACGGGCAGTGTACCTCTCTCTCCTCCCGATTATCGGGGGTTGTGCACTCGCTGCAGCCACCGAGCTTGATTTCGACTTGACCGGTAAAGAACAAAGGCTAAATCTAACTTGGAGATGCCAATGTTCAAATTCAAATCTGATACTAGTTTTGGAATCTGGGTTGGTCTGCTTGCAGGGTTCATGGAGGCTATGACATCGAACTTGGCAATCGTTTTTCGAAACGTATTTTCAAAGAGAGGGATGATGTCCGTCGGAGGAATTAACTACTATGCTTGCCTTTCTATGATGTCTCTTTTCATTCTCACCCCTTTCGCAATTGCAATGGAGGGTCCCCAGATATGGGCTGCTGGCTGGGACAAAGCAGTTTCTCAAATTGGACCTAATTTCATATGGTAAGATTTTTGCTGTGGAGGGCATTTATGAACTACCCTTGCTCAATAATGTAACTATCTCTGAATTTTCTTTTCATGTTTTGGCTCTGGGTATTGAAAATGTAGGTGGGTGGCGGCACAGACGGTATTCTATCACTTGTACAATCAAGTCGCGTACATGTCCCTAAATGAGACGTCACCCTTGACGTTTAGCATCGGGAGGGTTATAATGAGGAGAATTTCTGTTATAGTTGCTTCCGTTGTTATTTTCCAAATGCGGGTACAACCGGTCAACGCCCTCGGAGCTGCCATTGCGATTTTTGGAACTTTTCTCTACTCCCAGGTACGTTGTTTCCGTCCCGTTCCGAAATCATTAGGACTTTCGTAGATTGACTATATTCGTAGCAATTTCGCAATGCAGCACATCTCACAACATAAAAGAACTATCTAAGGGCAATAGTTCTGATATTGTGTTCCATGTTTATGCAGGCAAAGAAGTGAAACGACTTGCCAGGGCAAAAGAATGCGTAAATAGGTCTAACACAGTGTTGAGATGTGTGAAGGATTTTAATCCTACATCGGACAAATAAAAAAAATGGATTGTGGACCTTAACATATAATTAGGTGGCTCACCACTTATAAGGTTTAAACTTTTAAATGGACTATATTGTGCCCACTGACGTGATGTGGTCTATATGGATACTCCCCAATGGATTGTATGTACGCACACATGGGTAGAACCTGTATGGATTGGACTCCCAACATTTGCTATCAGTTCCGATCGTTGAATATCTTTGGGTGAACTCCCGTGAAGCATTTGTGGTCATGGGCTAGCACGGAGACTGCGAAAGAGCAAGAAGAATCTGTAGCGACTCTTGATGGAGTAGAAAAATTCCTGGTGCACACGGCAGGTGGCTAGCGGAAAGGTGGATCTCGTGAAGTATGGTGACCCATGATAGAATGAGTGCGGTGAACAAGGCCGGTCATGTATCAAGGGGAAGTCAAGCGAGTCAGATTGAGGGGGAGATTGTTGAAACATAATATTTGTGAAGAATTTGAGTCCCATATCGAATAAATAAAAAAAGAGCTAGATTAACTTAAATAATATACAATTGAGTGGCTCAATACTTACAAGGCTTTAAGCTTTTAAGAAGACTTGGGTCATTCAATATATATTGCGCTCAGTGATGTGGCATGGACTATGTAGATACTCCCCAACATATGAGGCCCACACGCACATTGGGGAGAACCTTTGTGGATTGAGCTCCTAACACATAGACCATGTTGATTTACACGTTCGATAAAGATATGTACACAATATTCAGCCATAACACCCTCACAAAAGTGTTTGACCCATGTGAGATTGTGTGGTTGGTGTTGTGGTTAAATGTTGTGTAACTAGCATTGTTGATGTACATGTTGCTTGATGTCAGAATTTGGGCCGCGGGCTTGGGCATGAAAAGAGCATATCTCAAGTTGTAGATGGGAGAAAAAAAAATATTAGGACTAGTACAACTGGGACAGAGAAAAGAAAAAAGGCCCACTTTTTCGGGAGAGAGCAACAAATATTTTTTTCCATCAGTTGTAATCTTCCATGGTGGTAGTCAACCATGGATGTTTCTGTTTTTGCACTCTTCTATGGTTTTATTTTTCTTACCAATTTCATAATTGGATATCCTGAAGCACTCAAGTTGTGGGCCTGTGGTTCTAATTTTCTCTAATCAAGAGCCAAATGCTTGGTTCAAAGATGCTATTGGCAAAATTTTTTTGCATAGTTGGTGTGAAGTGAAGGTATCAATCTGAAAGGAACAATGGTTTTTTTGCAATTTTTCTGGAAAATTCGATCGTACTACAACAAGCCAGACTACGGCAATGGTGTGCATTGCCAAGATGGCAAAATCAGTTGGAGATCTCTTATACCAAGCAACTATTTCTGCAAATTTCTCAAACACATATACAAAGCTAGATTAAGCCATCCAACATTTAAATCAGCAAGTGGTAAAATAGAATCGACTGCAGAAAATGCACACGTCCGTGATTAATAACCTGAAGCTAGCATTTCACATCAGCAAGCTACAGCATAGAAGCATTATCAATCAATCGAACTACATGTCAATATAGTTTTCTTTCCAATTTTCAGATTATTCCTGACAAAAGAATCGGTGAGTTACTGTGTTAGTTACCCCCGAGTATTTAGTTGAGGTGCGCGTAAGTTGGCCCGAACACCTCGGTTACCCAAAAAAAGAAGAGAATATTTGGGAAGTGCAGACAAAGTGCTAGTTGTGATGGCTCAAGGATACAAACAAGGCACAATATGGAAACATAATGATCTAGCTACCCCTTCAATTTGAACCGTCAATGTGCTATAGGACCAGTCATGTTCAGTTCACAAAAGGGGAAAAGACTACTACAACTCATCTTTGAACAAAACGACAAGTCCGAAGATCGAAGCTCAATTTTTTTTTTTGTACCTAGCAATATTTCTACCAGTCGATGCATTTTAAAATTTACTCGTACCATTGTTCCGGTGCATATTAAATTATTGGATAGCGTGAAAATCTTCTCGTCTCACAAGATTCCACGTCGAAAAGCCTGTATACAAAAAAAAAGGGTAAAGAGGATTTGACGGTTAAAATTAAGATGGAAATGCTTGTAGAAAGATGATGACAGGGGAATGGATTCTGACCGTGTTCACCTTCATGGCATTCCCATTATTCGCTGTCAATGACCATATAATCCCATTGAGGTGATGGTGAAACCTGGGCCACTGCCCAAAAATGAGGCACAATTCAAAGTCACAAGTCGAATGATAGTTTTAGGCTCCGTTCCGGAAATCTTTTTAAAAAATAAGTATTTATTTTGCCACTTCTTATTCAAAAAATAAGAAGGTCATTCAACAAAATTTAAATACAAAGTTCCTTTCACATTTTCAAACTCAAAAATAATGTAAATGAAAAAAAAAATTCAATTTTTTTTGTACCGTATTAAAGATCTCAATGAGATTTATCAAACAAGATCCATAGTGACAGGAAAATTATTTGCGTAAAGACATGATTTTTGAGCTTGAAGTTGCCTTATACAAAAATAAGACTGTTGCTATGATAATGGGCGTCGGGGGAGGGAAATCGTACCGGCGGCCGTGCCGGGCCGTCTCCGGCCACCGGACGGCCGATCCGAGCCGTCCAAAAATTATAAAATAAAAATTGAGGGAGCCTTCGCAGGAATCAACGGCATCTGAGGTGTGTAGGGTGTTTGATCCGAGCACCCCTTTTCTGTGCATATTTGATAACACGGAAAAGGGGTGCTCCGATCAAGCACCCTACACACCTCGGATGCCGTTGATTCCCGCGTAGGCCCCCTCGATTTTTTTTTTTAGAATTTTTTGATGGCTCGGATCGGCCGTCCGATGGCCGGAGACTGCCCGGCACGGCCGCCGGTTGATGAGCACCCAATATTGTAGATATCTGGTGCGACTAGTCCCATTTTATGTGGTTTTAACTTGCGTTATTTAACTTATATAGCGATATTGCACGTAAGGTAAATTTTTGTATGTTTCAGGTAATTCGTATAAATAAGGCGTTTGAATGCCAAGGAATGCTCCGGGTGCAACCAAGTACTCAAGGCCACGTGCCACCACGTTGTGGTGCCCGAAGAGTCATGAAGAGATGGTTTGGAGGTTGCACGGGCCGCCCAAGGGTCAAGGGAATTGAAGGAGAAGTGAGGATTTTACCAAAGCTACTCATCTTCCGACCAGCTGAGGGTAGAATTGTCATAACTTTTTATGTATAAATTACTTTTGAACCAAACCAGTTGGGTTAGAAAGTAGACTCGACAAGCTTTCTAACGGTCCAAAGAACACCTAAATCCAAGTTCGGGAGTGTCCGGAGCATGCCATGGGCCGTCGGGTGTCAAATCGGGGCACAAGGGACTTGATCTGCCAGGAAGTAGAACCGTATCGATACGGATTTTGGAGTATCGATACGGTTTCAAAATAGAAGGTAGTCATAAATCCAACCTTCAGCGTATCGATACGGATTCTGGAGTATCGATACTTCATTGAAACAGAGAGTTTTGAAGGCTTCAGCGTATCGATACGGTTATCTGCGTATCGATACGGTTCCTCTATGGGGAATTTTGGAATTCAAGCAACAGCTCAGTATCGATACGGTATTGGAGTATCGATACGGGAGGCTTACCGACTTACTTTTTAACAGCTTTTAACTTTCCATAAGTGGCAACTTTCTACTTTTGGTGTGTTTCTGGATATTTTGGAGGAGAGAGAGAGTCTTTTTGTATAAATACTCCTCTCTCTCTCTCACTTGCCAGGAGGTAGTTAGTTTTAGTTTAGTCTTTCTCCATTAATGTCTTCTTAACCTTCCAAGTTGAAATTTCTCAAGAACGATTAAGGTATTTACGTTACGTTAATTTCCCGTGTATTAAAGTTGTTCGTATGCTTTGGATCCTTTATAAAATCAAGTTTATTTCTGGTTCTATTGGTTAAGAATGTTCGTCAAATCTTGCATGCTATCTAGTCTTCTTAATATGCATGAGTAGTCGATAAGGCTTGGCCATGGAGTGATTAACGTCATGTGACTTATGTTAATCTTACCTTTCTCGACTAAATACTTGAGGTTTGGTATGGAAAATGAGTGTGTTTCACTTTTTAAGTAACAAAACTTGTCGATGTTAACCTCCGGTGACCGTATGCTTGCACATATGGTTCCGTGAGCTATGTCTCGCCTCGTGTTTGCCAAGAGAATAAAAGAGCTCGCTTGTTCTCCATACTTAACTTCTAGTCTTTAATGGTTTCATAGCAAAATCTTCCGGTCGATAGCCTATGCCGTGCGATTCAACTGTGTTTTCGTTGAGAATGGTTAGTTAGCCTAAGTTACGGGCGTTATGAACTTCTATGCCTTGCCGCTCGTTAAATTAAGTTTAACTCATTCTCTAGTCAATTTCATAAGTGTTTATCACCATTCAAAGCAAAACCAAAAGTTGGCCGTCTAAACACCGTAAACCCTTACATCTAAAAATCCTAGCAAGCTATAAAGACCATCTCTGTGGGAACGATTCCGGACTTCCGGATATTATGCTGACAATGACCTAGCCCTACGCTCGGGGTAAATCAACCTATTTCAACGGTTACGTTGGGATGAAGCACCGGTATGATTTCCCTCCCGGCGCCCATTGGTACCTATATAAATTCTTCCAAAATAAGTAGAACCATTCTTATTTTCCGAAACAACCCTTCTTATTCAACAAAAAATAAGTTCTTAATTGGAACCCAGCCTTAGTATGTAGTACTTTTATAACTCAGCCCGGTCATGTATCAAGGGGAAGTCAAGCGAGTCAGATTGAGGGGGAGATCGTGGAACATAATATATGCGTGAAGAATTTGAGTCTCACATCGGATAAATAGGAAAAGAGCTAGATTAATTTAAATAATATAATATCAGGTGGCTCAATACTTACAAAGCTGTAATCTTTAAAGTAGACTTGATTCATTCAATATATATTGGGCTCAGTAATGTGGCGTGGACTATGTAGATACTCCCCAACGTATGGGGCCTACATGCACATTGGGTAGATCCTTTGTGGATTGAGCTCCTAACACATAGACCATGTTGATTTACATGTTCGATAAAGATATGTACACAATATTCAACCACAACACCCTCACAAAGGTGTTTGACCCATGTGAGATTGTGTGGTTGGTGTTGTGGTTGAATGTCGCGTAACTAGCATTGTTGACGTACACGTTGCTTGATGTTATAATTTGGGCCGCAGGCTTGAGCATGAAAAATAGCAGATCTCAAGTTGTGGATGGGAGAAAAAAAAAAATAGGACTAGTACAACTGGGAGAGAGAAAAGAAAAAAGGCTTATTTTTTCGGGAGAGAGCAACAAATTTTTTTTTTTTTCCCATCAGTTGTAATCTTCCATGGTGGTAATCAACCATGGATGTTTCTGTTTTTGCACTCTTCTATGGTTTTTTTTTCTTCTACCAATTTCACAATTGGATATCCTGAAGCACTCATGTTGTGGGCTTGTGGTTCTAATTCTTTCTAATCAATAACCAAAAAATTTTGCATTGTTGGTGTGAAGTGAAGGTATCAATCTGAAAGGAACAATGGTTTTTTTGCAATTTTTTTTTCTGGAAAATTCGATCGTACTACAACAAGCAAGACTACGGCAATGGCGGCATTGCCAAGATGGCAAAATCAGTTGGAGATCTCTCATACCAAGCAACTATTTCAGCAACTTTCTCAAACACATATACACAGCTAGATTAAGCCATCCAACATTTAAAATCAGCAAGTGGTAAAATAGAATCGACTGCAGAAAATGCACGTGTTCGTGATTAATAACCCGAAGCTAGCATTTCACATCAGCAAGCTACAGCATAGAAGCATTATCAATCAATCGAACTACATGTCAATATGGTTTTCTTTCCAAATTTCAGATTATTCCTGACAAAAGAATCGGTGGGTTGCTGTGCTAGTTACCCTCGATGATTTAGTTGAGGTGCGTATAAGCTGGCCCGAACACCTCAGTTACCAAAAAAAAAAAAAGAAGAGAATATTAGGGGAAGTGCAGACAAAGTGCTAGTTGTGATGGCTCAAGGATACAAACAAGGCACAATATGGAAACATAATGATCTAGCTACCCCTTCAATTTGAACCGTCAATGTGCTATAGGGCCAGTCATGTTCAGTTCACAAAAGGGGAAAAGACTACTACAACTCATCTTTGAGCAAAACGACAAGTCGGAAGATCGAAGCTCAATTTTTTTTTTTGTACCTAACAATATTTCTACCGGTCGATGCATTTTAAAATTTACTCGTACCATTGTTCCGGTGCATATTAAATTATTGGATAGCGTGAAAATCTTCTCATCTCACAAGATTCCACGTGATTGAAAAGCCTGTATACAAAAAAAAATGGGTGAAGAGGATTTGACGGTTAAAATTAAGATGGAAATGCTTGTAGAAAGATGATGACAGGGGAATGGATTCTGACCGTGTTCACCTTCATGGCATTCCCATTATTCGCTGTCAATGACCATATAATCCCATTGAGGTGATGGTGAAACCTGGGCCACAGCCCAAAAATAGGCACAATTCAAAGTCACAAGTCGAATGATAGTTTTAGAATGTACGGCTCAAAACAGAGGAACTTGGTATTTTTTTTATGACTCAGGTCTCCGTGCTAGCTTACGCGCACCTCGACTAATCCTGGGTTCATTTCTACCGCCCACTTGCGAGGAGTTAGAGTCGGAACAAAGCTTTGTATAAACTGGCCCGGGACAGCTTTACCATTGTTTGAGATGATTCAAGCGAACCACCTACGTTTAAAAAGTGTAGAATTTTATATTTTGTGCATATAGGTTAGGTTTTTTTCTCTCTGACATTGTCTGCACTGGAATATTCGTATGAAGCCAAAGTTTGAAAATCCACTTACATGCGTGGATAAGTATACAATTTAGTTCAACAGACAAAATAAACCCAACCCAATAAATTTGCAATCGATTAAATATCTTCCAAAAATCACAGTGTTTTACTATATGGAAAGATTTTCTGAACAGTTTTGTCACCGCTAAACTGAAATTATGGAGCCGCCCCTGGACTAGCTCCAAATTAAGGAGTTGATAACACTCTGGAAATTTCGAACATGAGACCTGAGAGAGGGAGCAAATCCTAAAGTCCCATGCCGATGTTTGTAGCAACATGATATTTGTAGCAACTATTTTAGCAGAACCAAACAAAAGACCCATGCTTGTTCATGAAAATGACCATGTCTGGCCTCAATAATTCCAAACCAGATCAAAATGTAGTCAACACGCGCTTTTATGAGAGAAATCGCACGTGCAAAACACAAACATTGCACAACAAGTGTTTGAAAAGTGACATGAACGAACAGCAGCCCTTCTGCCCCTCTACTGAAAGATGATTGTGATTTGGCTTACAATTCTCACGGCTATAATAAGCGTTGCGAAGCTGTACACAGTTGGGTACTTGTCTATATGCTTGAATTTTGTTTCGCATTCAAAACAAAATTTGGACACGCCCCTGTATCCCGCGTAAGGCGGGCGAAATTTGGAGTCTTCTCTTTGGAAAACCAGCTGAAACTCCCAAAAAAAAAAAAAAAAATCTCACTGGTCATGGTTGATGGATGCATGATCAAAGTTTGTTGTAGTACTTTATGGCACAGCTACACCATTTGATTTTAAATCAATGTCGTCTGACGATTATAGCGAGTATGATTAGATGTCACAACCTTGGCTCTGTAATAAATACGATTTTTTATTTATTTTGATCGGCAACAAAGACGATTATTCTAGTGTGAGTTTGAGTACTTACGAGAATGAGCCATTAAAAAAAAGGAGACGGTAACTCTGACTGATGTCTTATTATAGCAACATGGTTTCATTTAACCATTGCCAATGACCAACTAAAACATACTAGTTTGGTTTTCTGAGGAAGGATCGACCTGAAAGTAGTCCAGGAGCATCCCTCATGCTTCACAAGTTAAAAGGCTAGTTAAAGTTATACGGGGGATGATCGAAATAGTGACGAAAGGCCGTACTTTAGTCATGTTGCTCCCATGGTAGAACTAGTACTTCGATTTCACACGAAATATGATAACTGATGATGTTATTATATGCTCATCGTGAGAGAAGTAGAAGTAAAAAGACACCAAATTTTGGCTATAACTAGCTTTGTCACAAATGTGGTATATAGGTAGTCTACTTGTGGATTCAATTATATGTTCGGGTCTGGAATTGAAACAATTAGCATTCAGGTGAAGCTTTTTACGCATCTAAAATTGAAACAATCTCATACTTCGAAGATCTTCAAACTAGTATTGGTATATCATTCTCAGATTTGATAAATTACAGAAGGCAAACGTAACAGTCTTGTTGTCACATGAATTCACTCGAAGTAATAGTGTAATACCATGTCTTCCTTGTAAAAGAATTCACTACGTCGAACAAAAATGGAAGACTCAATATGTGAGTATGGAATTATGGATCAAGTTTGTCTCATCTCACAATATCTCATGTGATTTCTTAGGTGACATCAAATAGGGCCAATAATATGATTCCACTCGACGATCCGTGCAGTTCATGTCTTATGTTCCCATAAGCACACCAAACATGCAAAAAATGATTGGAAATCGCTAATCGCAACATCGCCGACATGAACAGGGCAAAAAATGATTCGGTGAGAAGATTTCCCAAAAATAATTATTCCAAATTTAGTTGGCTCCTGGAAGGAGACAAAAATCAAATAATTTACACCATGAAAAAAATCACAACTTCTTGAAATGCAACACAATTAGAGAGTGACACTTGGCTTCCCCTTTGCCGTACATTTACAGGCAGGACAGTTCCAAGTAACCTTCACATGCCTTACAGGCGAGAGATTATTCAGTGCCCTTGGGGCACCACATGGCGGTACTCCAAATCTCTCTCCACCCCACATTGTTCTGCGGTTCTCACACTTAGCCTCGGCACCATATGGCGGTGCCCCAGGGGCATGGAATAATTTTTCCTTATAGGCCATTCCACCCTAACCAACCGCCTCTCCAACAAAAAATGCCTATATATATGGTTGGAGCTTGAACCATTCTTTTCTAAAACTTAGCACTAGTTTAAAAATCACTCCACTTCTATATACTGTGAGATTAGAAAATTTCATCAGGATGACTTTCTCTGCAAAGCAATCCTATGCCAAGTTCACACTTTCTAATCACCTCCAACCAAAACCCTTGGCTCCAAAACCTCAACAAATCACACCATTCCCGTCAAAATTTGCCGAAAAATCTGGCAAAACCGGCGTCTTAGCCCTAAAACGTCTAAACGTATCTTCCTCTCTCCGAGGTTTTAACTACTTGGATGGCTCGAAAGATGTGAAGCCGCGAGATTCATTAGTCCCCTGCAAAGCCTACGAAGCCCACCGAATTGAACCGATAAAAATCACTATCGAATTCGACGAGGAAGCTAGGGAAGTTGCAGCCGGAAAGCTTAAGATTGGGATCTACTTTGCAACATGGTGGGCTTTGAACGTGGTATTCAATATATACAATAAGAAGGTCCTCAATGCCTTTCCGTACCCTTGGCTCACTTCAACTCTGTCTTTGGCTGCTGGGTCTCTCATGATGCTGGTTTCTTGGGCTACAAAGATTGCCGAGGCGCCAAAGACCGATCTCAACTTCTGGAAAGCTCTGTTACCGGTACGCATATATGCTCGGTGGTGCCTGCTTAATCATCACTTTCAGAACCAAAAACAGTGAAAAGTATGTTGTTTTTAGAAAACAAATTCAGAGATGATTTTCAGAATTACAGTCAATTTGTAGGCGAAAATTTGATTGATTATCATTTATTCCTCGATGCGTATTTTCTGGTTATTCGTTGATTGATATCCGATTAGCATGATTTTTGCCATGTTATGATGTCATCAGTTTGTTTTTTTCCTTTGAATATAAATTGGTGTTCTTTCTGGATGAACTTGGATTTAGGTGGCTGTGGCGCATACAATCGGGCATGTGGCAGCGACTGTGAGCATGTCAAAGGTTGCAGTTTCATTCACGCACATAATCAAAAGCAGTGAGCCTGCTTTCAGTGTTCTGGTCTCCAGATTTTTCCTGGGTGATGCTTTTCCGCCGGGGGTGTACCTCTCTCTCCTCCCAATTATCGGCGGTTGTGGACTCGCCGCAGCCACCGAGCTCAATTTCAACTTGACCGGTGAGCAAGAAAACTTAAATCAAATTTCGGAACGCCTGAGTTAAAATGCAAATCTGAAACAAATTTTGGAATTTTGCGTTTGTTTTGTTGGCAGGGTTTATGGGGGCCATGATATCGAACTTGGCATTCGTATTTCGAAACATATTTTCGAAGAGAGGGATGAAGGGGAAGTCCGTCGGAGGAATGAACTATTATGCTTGCCTTTCTATGATGTCTCTTTTGATTCTCACCCCATTTGCTATTGCTATGGAGGGTCCCCAAGTCTGGGCTGCTGGCTGGGACAAAGCAGTTTCTCAAATTGGACCAAATTTCATATGGTAAGAGAATTGTCTTTCGAGATTTCCAAAACCCCCTTGGCTTTATAATGAACACACTCTTTGGATTTTCCTTTATTTTTTTTCTGGCTTTGAATTGTGAAACTGTAGGTGGGTTGCGGCACAGAGTGTATTCTACCACTTGTACAATCAAGTCTCATACATGTCCCTAAACGAGATTTCGCCCTTGACATTTAGCATTGGGAATACTATGAAGAGGATTTCTGTTATAGTAGCTTCCATCATCATCTTCCAAACGCCAATACAACCGGTCAACGCACTCGGAGCTGCCATAGCAATTTTTGGAACTTTTCTCTATTCACAGGTAGTACATTTTTCCCTTCCCTTTCCCAACACGTAAAGATTGTTTCATACATTTATAGCAATTTCCCTGGGAAGCAAATTTCACATTGTAATAGAAAGGTGCAAGGGCAATAGTAATGTGTTGGTCCATGTCTATGCAGGCAAAGAAGTAAAGACTAACCGGGCCCGAACATTGCGTAAATCGGTCTGAAATTGACCATGGAGATTTGCAAGTTGATGTTACGAATTTGGGCTAGAGGCCACAGCATCGGAAGTTGAATATCTCATGTCATGGACAGGGGAAAACCAACTATTAGGACTAGAACAAGTTGTAGGGAGAGAGCAACACAATATTTTTTCCTACGTAAGAATAAGTGAAATTGCAGTATGTCATCGTTTCATGATCCTGACTACCTCGTACAAGGTTCGCAAGATTTGCAAACTGCTCATTGCCACAGAAGCCCATCTCATCTATTTAACCAAATGATGATAGTACCTCTTGCGAACAAGTGGAAACCCAATAATCAAGTTGACTAATACGCATTAGGAGGTCGCGGGAAGCACTAATCTTCGCTATTTATCCTAATTTTTCATTAACAGAAAACTACTATCAGTGATCTGAATTTATTCACGAACAGTGAAGCCGACACATAAAATTAGTCATGTATTAGAAAACCGTCAACTTCTCATACTCGTAGGGTAAGTGCCAATGCATCCATTATGCGTCATCAACTCCTGTCTGCACAGGAGAGAGAAACCGTTTCACGTCTTTGCAACTATTTCTGCAAATTTTTCAACAATATATGAACAGCTACGTTAAGCTTTGCAACATTTGAAATCGGGGAGAAGTAGAATAAAATCCACTACAGAAAATGCTAATGTTCGTGATTAATAACCCGAAGCATTTCAGATCAGGCAAGTTCAGCCAATAAAAAATGAAAAGGGGAAAAAAGAAAAGATGAAGAAGCCACGGGGAAAGAACTTTTAGGCAGTCGCCAAACCAAGAATCTAATCTGCTATGGGCTAACCCAAAATTTAATAAATTATATATATTAATGGAGTTTTATAATTAAGGTCCAGCAAACTTGTACGTATGTAAATATTCAAAAATAAACAAAAGAAAGGCACAAAAAACGCTCACTATTGAAGTTGTACCCTATTGAAGTTGTGCCCTACATTGTCTTAGAGGGTTTGATATCTTCCAAAAGTTTTCTTTCAATGATGATAATCATATAGGATGGGTTGGGCTACAAAAAGAAAATGAGGTGGGCTAAAATTTTACATATATTTTTTTATATTTTTTTTTTAACTCCACCTGGGCTACAGCCTACCTCAAAGTTAATTTACTTCCGCCATTGCTTAAGGGGCAACTGCTCTTGTTTATTTACCTCAATATTTAGTTGCAAATTTTGAGTATATCTCACACTATGAAGCAACTGTTCTAAGAAATCACAAACGAATTCCTTATCTTGGTGATTATGGTGCAAATCGTCACTAATACTGGCTTCCTCAAGGCACCAGAAATGCTCCAAATTGTCAGTGTAACTAGCAGGAGGACCTGTACAGCTGAAGTTCAGGAGATTAGGTGTGTGAATACTGAGCATGGTACGTTGATAGTCAAGGCCACGTTCATGAACATTGTAGTTCCATTCAAATCTTTCTGCCCTATAACCAACATTTCGCTCATTAAACGAACAACTTGACATAGTTAAGTGCTGAAGCGAGGCACTGGTGATGCTTAGCTTTGTAGCCTCTGGAAATTTGCACCTGTGTATTGTTAGTTGTTGAAGAGATGAACTAGAAATGCTCGTGTCCTTGCTTTTACTGCAGAGAACGTTGTCAAGGCATAAATTCTCGAGAGAGCTGCAGGAAGTAGAAATCCACTGTCCAATATCTCCAGCAGAAAACTTGCACAGAGTTTGACATTACTCAGGTTTAAATCAACAAGAGAGGCGAAGCCTCCCGGTTGCAATACAAGCCCATGACCTTTCAAATTCAGCTTTAGCTCTCTCAACGATTGGCAATTTGAGAGGCAAGGCGAAATCACAAAGAGTTCACCATAACCTGGAAGCAAAAATGCCAAAAAATGTTATAGGAACTTGATTGATTTCTGATTAATTTCGGGATGGATTGAAAGAGGTTGGGTAATGGATGGGGATAGAGGAGGCATGGCTGGTTTTTGTAATAATAGATGGATTATATGTTACATGGGACTAGTTGTATCATGTTTTGTTAGAGTGGGATGAAGAATATGATAAAGGGAGAACGGTTATTAACCGTTAGATGAGGAGTGAGATAACTCAGAGAGGGGGATTTACTAATATCACCCTTATGATTTACTCTATACACAATATGGGGAGTAAACCAAACGATAGAGAAGGCATGTAGCCTATCCCGAGACTACTTCCAGCGCGACAAACATGGACAACCGTCTCCAATCTCTATATACCCCTAGTATAGTCGTAAAACGAAAGGAGCCCTAATCTCTTGTTCTTCACCCATGTTTGAATGTATGGTTGTATTCCATTCCCATGATATTGGACTAACTCGAAGAAATCTGGTATAGTCCAGCCTTTGGTATGCAGTCCTGGGGTGGGATTGTATCACCCACCGGCCAACAACCAAGTTTACAGCCCATTAAAACTATCCGGGAGGCTATTCTTTTCCAGGTCGGGTTTGTGGATTTACATCATCCCAAAACTTTAGTACTTCTCCTTATCAATGCCCATCCAATCATTGGACAACCCTTAGTCCCCTCCCCTTAGGCCTTCTTTGATAGCAGGATAGTTTTGGCAGCAATGAGGAGGAATTGGACCAGATTAAATTGAATTGAATTGAAGTAGGATTTTCAATCCTTTTTCCAGTTTGTCACGGGAAAAGGAGTCGGACTAACTTATTTTTCGTAGACATATAGAAACCCAAGACATAGTCGTATCCTGTCGTGTAAGGTATTCTAATATTTGATTTGGACCGAATGCCCACATCGCATATCCTGTCGACGGTGTTTTGCAGTTTTGGTGTTATGCTTTCTACACGATTTGGAAAAATTTAGAGTCTATGCTTTCTACACGTGGGCCGAAAACAAACGTGGAAAACGATGGGAAACAACTGGTTTTTAAAAGCCTCCCTTTTAATACTTCCTTACTTTTGCATCTCAATAAGCAATTCTTGACAGAATTTGCTACAACAAAAGCTGGCGATCAAAGATGGAAGCCTTGTTGTTAGACAGACAACCTTGAACCTGTCACTTCAACCCCTTAATCAAATATGTCCATTACTGAAACTCAGGTACTTGAAATGAAACGCATTAAAACATTTAAGATAGACACTCAGGCAGTGTTTTAAATGGGGAAAGGCACACCGGTCCCTTAGGGCTTTAGCGCAAGGCGCGGCACGCGCTTTTGAAGCTAAGCTCAAATTTTTTTTTGGCAAATTTTATTAGAACAAGTTTTCAACACAAACACACACTTGTAGAAAAAATACTTCCAACCGGGGCCCTTTTTGTTATGATTTTCAAATGTCATCTACAATTAACAAGTAGAAAAAATACCATAAACAAAAAGAAATTAGTAGTGGGCAGATTGGCAGAAAAAATACCATAAACTCTTTGTTACTATGTTACTCTTTTTACTGGTTGGTTTATAAGGCTTTTTTTTTTTGAAGTTCCAACTCATACGTTGATCAAAAAACAAAACAAGAAGTTCCAAATCCAAATCATACATATCGGTGTAAAGAAATGGACGAGAAGAAAAAAAAAGACAGAAGTTCCAACATGTAACAGCAGAAGATACCTCTGTTCTGGACAGAGTCGGTCGACAGAGAAGAAGAAAGAAAGGAGGAGGAGGAGGAGGAGGAGGAGGAGGAGGTTACCTGGAAGAAAGAAGGAGGAGGAGTCGCTTAAGAGAAGAAGAAAGAAAGAAGAAGGAGCTGAGATCGACTAGGGCTGAGATCTCATCGACTGAAGCTGTCGTGGATCTTCTTCTTTTTTGATCCGCTGCTGCTATGATCGATTAGGGCTGAGATCGACTTAAAAGAAACAATTATTCAGTGCATCGCGATCGACTTATGTATGGGTGAGAACCACATTTTTGAAGCGCATTCCTTGCGCTGCACTGCGCCTTGCGCCATGGCACTTTTAAAAACACTGCCCCCGAGTCAATCGCTCGGTTACTCCACACTATCAGTACCAGGAAATTAGGCGGAAATGAACAGAAATGCTATTTAACCAGTCAGAGTGAGCTTTGCAACATTCGAAACCAGCATATTGTTGAATAGGATCAACTGAAGAAAATGCATAGTACGTTCATTATAGATGACCTTAAGCATTTCAGATCAGCAAGCTGTAGCATAGAAGCATTATCGATGAATCGAATTTAATAAGTACAGTATAATCTAGGGCACTCAATCCTTCCCCCATAGCTACAGATATCCTGTAAGTCCAATTTTAAGTAGTCTCAAGACTCTCAACGTGTTGCAGTTTCATTATTTTGCTGAAACATGAGAACTACTGGCCAAAACTAGTTTTGTTAGCTCGAAACATCACGAGTAGAACGTATTGTTCACAGCGTCTTCAACTGCCGAGTAATGATTTCATTTTCAATAGTAAAATTTCACCTTCCCCAAGGCTTTCTTGCACTCGAGTATCCATTTGAGCATCCCTTCATTGTCCTCTCCAGGGCCAAAATCTTCCTCGTTCTCATGGAAACAAAATGCTATCTTTCGAGGTTTTCTGTTTTTTGCAACATACCTCTGTCTTCTCATCCACAGTAAAGCAATAACCTGAGGTACGAACCAATCGCGGTATCAGAAATATAACAGCTACAATGAAAATGCTTCACGAACAGAATTTAATTAAATACAGAGAATTCATTCGTTCAAACGTTTCCTGAAATTCCAAGCCAAAAAGGAGAGCCTTTTGGTTTGAGATGACATAACCTGCATAACCTTGTTTAGAAATTTGATACAAACATCGTTTTGTAGTGCAAATTATGTTTCATATAGAGATGGAAACATGCAAGCACAAATAAATGAGAGGCTATCTATTGTACCCACATTTGGATCGGCGACTACATCATTGTCCGCATCAAGTTTTATGGTTAGAGTACTTAGATTATGCAATCCACGAAGAAAAGGGGATATTGTTTGATCTTGGTCTTCCTCAAAACGACGTACAACCACAGCCAAGTGCTTTAGATCAACAAAAACTCCTGGATGATGATAGTATGCGAAAACCTGCAAGCATGAGAGAGATCAGCCAATAAAGACGAAAAGGGAAAAAAAACATAATAGGCTGCGCGAAAGACCAAAACAAAAAAGGGAAATTGTTCTTGCTTAATTACCTTGGTATTAAGTTTCAAAGTTCGGGTATATCTCACACTGTGAAGCAGCCCTGCTAAGAAATTGCGAGCAAATTCCTTATCTTGCCGAGTATGGTGAAAATCGAGAGTCTCAAGACTAATAGTGGCTTCATCTAGATGCCAGAAATGCTCCAAATTGTCACTGTAACTAGCAGGAGGCCCTCTCCAGCTGAAGGTCACAAGACTAGGTGCGAAAATACTGAACTGGAAACATCGATAGTTAGGAAAATCGGAAGAAAAAACCACGTCCACAATCAAGTTTTCAAGTCTTTCTGCCCTAACGACAACCTTGCCCCGTTCCGTAAACAAGCAACGTCTCATACTGAAGTGATGAAGCGAGGCACTAGTGATGCTAAGCTTGGAAGCCTCTGGAAATTTGCAAGCACATAGATTTAGATGTTGAAGAGATGAACTAGAAATACTCATGTCCTTGCTCCTATAGCAGGTAACTTTGTAAAGGCATAAAAACTTGAGAGATTTGCAGGAAGTAGAAATCCAGTGTCCAATTCCTCCCCCAGAAAAAGTTGCACAGAGTTCTACATTAGCCAGGGTTAAATCAACAAGAGAGGCGAAGAATCCCGGTTGCAATAGAAGCCCACTGCCTTTCATGTTCAGCGTTAGCTCTCGCAACGACTGGCAATTTGAGAGGCACGGGGGAATCACAAAGAGTTCACCATCACCTGGAAGAAAAAATTATTATGCAAACATGTTTTATTTTGAGGACGGAAAAAGGCCGGATAATGACGGGGGATAGAGGAGACATGGCGAGTTTATGATATAATGGATGGATCATCTTATGTACCATGGAACTAGTTTTATGTTTGGTTGAGTGGGACAAGGAAAATAATAAAGGAAGAATGATTATCCATTACCATTAGATGAGAAGTGAGATACTCCGGCAAGGGGAGTAACTAATACCACCCTCGTGGTTATTATTGTATCCCCAATACAAAGGACTACATTATATCCATTTGGGGAACTATTCTTAGCTGGGTCCATCCCAATACTTCAGTCTCACACCTTATCCCTCCCCAACCAATTTCTTGAATAAACCTTAGTCCCCTTGGGCCTTGTTTGATAACAGAATAAGTTACCCAATGAAGTGAAATTGGACCAGATAGAATTAAAGTAGGATTATATCATTTTCCCTCTTCTTTTTCATGCGTTTAGCTGTGGGACCAATTGATTTTTTTTAGTCGAAGTGTCGGACTAACGAAATGCAATGAATTAGCATATCTCCTGTCATCATCTTAGTTATTTCGGTAGTTGGTTTGCATTGAACGCCCCCCCTGCTATTCCACTAATCTGGCAGGGTGTATGATGCAGCTTTTTTGTCAGAAGTTATGCTTCCTATATATCCTGAAAAAAGTTTTTTTCGGTAAATTAATTCATTTAACCAAAAGTGCAATAGCTACAGAAACACCGGGGCAGACCCCTGACCCTACATCAACACAGCAAAAACAACCCAAAAGAAAAACCATATTACCAAAGAAATGCAAAACGCAACACAGCAACTACAGTTCCACCAACAAGGCTAGAGAGACAAACATATACAATTCAAAGCACCAAACGCTGTCCTAGCCATAGCCTAAGAACAAACAACTATACTTGCCAAACTCAGCAGAAAAAAGCCAACTAGAAGGAACATCAGTTATTGATACAAAACACGTTAGAGGACAGAAACCAATCCTCACATAACTTATTCTGAGCAGTGAACTTCAAGGTTCCCCAATCACTCAGCTTAACTCTGAAGCCTTGCAAACTGAGCTAGCATGTGAGGCCCTATGTTGGAGAATCCTCATATTCCTCTCCTTCCATATGAAATAGATAGCTGCAGCCAGACGTGACTCCAGGAAATTATGAGTATGGGACCATTCACAAGCTTAATACCAATATGTCCCTTAAATCTGTCTATCAAATATGTCCGGTATTAACGAAAGGCATTAAAAATGTTAGAACGTTAGCCAAAGGGTGGCTATACGTGTCTTGCAAGCACAAGCCTCTAATTCTAATTCGAATCCCGTCAAAGATACAGTCCTTTCGGTTAGATCAGGCCACCAGAGAGTACTCTTGACTTTTGGCTGGACCGGCGCAGCAATCAGTTCAGGTACAATTACATATAAGCTGGTCCGTATACCGCTAAACCCAATTAAAGCATCTGCTCCCCTCACCCTTTTTTAAACTCGGAACCTATCTGAGTAAAATCCCATAAATCTCACTCCAGCCCTTGACTTAATAAACCCATATCAAAATGAGTTTTACTCAAAACTCTAACCAAATCAAGGGAGACTCAAATCCATACACAATTTTTTATGCTTATTAGATTTGAACCTACACAAATGAAACTTGTACTCAAAATTTATGCTTATTAGATTTGAACTTACACAAATGAAACTTTTACTAAAATTTGGGTGAAAATCTGAGTAAAGGCTGTAGATGCTCTTACAATAAAACAAAAAACCCAAAAAAGAAAAAAAAAAGGCAGAGAGAGGTTTGTAAAACCTGGAAAGACCCCAATATCAAGCTCTTGAACATTGCAGTCTGTAGCGTATCTAACCCAGTAATCTATCAGTGCCCCTGCCCTTTTGCAGTAGGGCTGAGCGCAAAACCACGAAAGGCGCAACCGATGGATCCCCACACCGTTGCGCCGGCCCAGCACTCGATGAACGAAGTCCTGGAATCCCTGGCAATTCGATCCGCATCTTTTCAATGCAAGAAAGTCGGCTCGCAAATCCAAGTAGGGGCTCGAAGTGCATGCGTCTCTGAATTTTCTTGAGACCCCACTTATACGGGGGATGTCGTTGGTTTCGAGGTACGAGAAGATGAGGTGAATCACTGGGTTTGGGAGATCGCTGAATCTGTCCTCACTTGGTACTTCCATGGTTCATTTCAAATAGAGGAAGTAGTCATAGGAGTCGAGTAGTATGGGTAAAAGAAGAACTGGGTATTTGAGCAAATGAAAGATTCCATGTACAAATAAGGTGAAGATGAGGGGAGGGGAATCACTTGATTAGCGGGTCAACTAAAAAATTTAAATACAGAGGCAACTAAAAAATTTGAGTCCCTTTTTTTGGTCTTTATTTAAAAAATATTCTCATCGTTAGTTCTGTGATAATTTTTTTTATTATAAATTGTTAGTTTAGTCCAACAAGAGGAAAGAAAAAAGTAACATATTATGTTCAAATTCAAAATTTGAATAAAGGCAAAAACTTATGAAATAGCTAAGATAAAAAAATTTAAATTGATTTGGCATTTCAATTTTAGTTAATGACACTCCACTTTATGTCTTGATCATGTGAAATTATAAAATATAATATGGAGTGTCATTGGTTAAAACTGAAGTGTCAAAATCATATCTCTAAAAAAATTTGGTATCTTTACTAATTTCAACTTTCAAAATCCGAAAAAAGATGGGGTGAATTACGGGGTATGGGAGATCTACAGTCACTTGGTACTTCCATTCATGTGCGTGGAGTTCAATGGGAAAATTAACCTCAATTACCGGAGTAATTGCTACATCTGTCACAAAATATTTGTTCCGTCTGCATAATGGAAATCTAAAAAACATCATATAAGCAAAGAAACAATCCAAAAGGAAGACTAGATATCAAAACCATTTCCAAAGACTGATCTTCAAAATGGCAAAAAAGGGTTTGCAACAAGTTTAAGCTCATCAAACCACAAAAGCTCCAAAAACACACAAACAAACAAGGTGATGCATAGGAAAGTTCCATATCTTTACCCATGCAAAACCATAGCCCTTTCAAACAAGGCAAGAGACTCAAGCTGTGAACATAAAAACCAACAAACTGAAAATGCCTTTAAATTGTTCTGTGCGCTTTTGTTTGGAGAAGTCAATTCCGAACCACTAATCCTTGAAGCTTCGGCTAAGCCTAAATGATCAGGCCCAGCACCATCAACAAGCATACGCGGTGCGATCTTGCCTTCTTTTGCGCCTTCTGTAGCTATGGATCCAGCAGCTATTCCACTGTTCCCTTATTATTCACTAACTGCAATCAGATAGACAGAAACTTACTAACTATTGCAAATGCCAGTTCAAAGACAATAACTATTGCAAATAGTCCAAAGACAATTACTACAATACTTCTGATGTGAATTTGAATGGATATACCAAAACCATGTAAACAATGTATCGTATCGCAAAATGTTCGGTTAATAGAAGTAAATCGTCCCTGCTGAAATGGTAAGTGTAAGATAAAAGAAAGACGATGTTCTCTCAGATACGGTAAAATCTTTAATGTCAAAGCATCGCAAGGAAATATCTCTTACTTACTCACCTTTTAGATGCATCTACCTTGGATATACTAGTTGAAAATTAACTGAACTAGTAGACTAGTAATAAATATGCAAAGCAGAGTAATTCGCAATTGACAGATTAAGTTACTCACATTTTAGGCATTGCCTTGTCAAGCAAGTCTGCTTCCCAGTGCAGCCTTAAGCCGCTCCACAGTGCAAGCGATGAGGTTGTTGACAGTCGTGACTGTTCCAAGGGCGAGTTTTGCATCCGGAGCAGAATCAACCAAGATCTGGAACGCGGCTGTTATAAGAGTTCCACCGGAGCCACCAGCTCCACCAGTGCCGCCTCCTTGTTGGTTTGGTGGCCCGTCTGGTAGTATGGAAAATCCCGATGGCAGAAGAGCCACGTAGTCTGGATCTCCCCCACCCAATACCATTTCAATGGCCTGAACATCGACCGGGGCATAGACGACAAAGGAGCCAGTCGGATCACAGCAACTTTCTTGAATTATCAGCATGTTGCTTTGGTCTCCATCGACGCCCTAAGATGATTCGAACGCGTGGATTACTCCAATGCTTGAATCACTCATGTTTTCGAAAGGAAAAATAGGAATTGGACAGACGATAAAACAGAACCTACAACTTACATTTACTCGAATAAGCGATACACAGTTGCCGATTTCTCGGCCATTGGAGACGTGTGCTATTTCTTCAACCACACCACCATTACAAAGGATGTCCCACTGAAGCAAACAGGCATGAAGGGAAGATCAGTTCTGGGTACATTCTTCAACATCAACTCTTGACACATTTCATACTTAGAAAACCAAGCAATTAGTTCATTGAATTTGCACCATCCTTAATAGTGTCATACTGAAGAAACATGTGTACTTTATTTTGAGATACCTCGGTTCGAAAACTCTCATTGCGAAGAAAACCAAACACTCTCTTGGGTGCAACCGGGAGCCAGAAGGAAGTCGCAGCACTAATAACAACTCCGGAAGGGCGACCCGGATTATTTACGCTCTTTTGTGTCATAACTCTCACGTCATCGGCTCCGCTTCCTGACAGCGCCGTCCACGTCTGAGCAGTGGAGGCACCAACACCACCGCAGAAGCTTATCACCATTCGCTCCGCCAGCTTCAGCATGTTCCTCCTTCCTCCTGCAGTATCAACCAAACCAGAATAAAAAATTTGAGCCAACCAAAATCAACTCGAACGAAGGACATCTTGCGATGGTACTATTTTTCTTGTGCTAGGTAGAAACGTATTATCACCGGTATCAGAGAGATCGTTAGGGGGAACGTTTGTTGCCATGGCACTGGCAAAGCGCTCGCATTGCCTTTCAAGAGTAGAAGTCCAGCGTTTAGCCCCGAACGCGAGGCCAGAGTTGACTAGCGGCCTGTAGATGTTGAGAGTGCCACTGTCGTCCACTTCAACATGTTCTACCCATGTAACCTGCAACATTTGAGGAACACAGAGAGAGTCAATGTTCATTACTAATTGTGTAAGGTATTAGCTGTACAAAAGGAAAGTTAATGCAGAAATTTTCGCCCGATTTACCAAGGAATCCTCCCTGTTTATTAGCCAATAGGGTTATCTATGTTAAGGAAATGAATTCCACATTACTTGGGAATGGAATGGGTGATCACTCAATAATATCTGGGACCTCTCTACTCATTGCCAATTAATTGTGAGATGGATATGAAGTTTCTACATGGTATCAGAGCGGGGCCTGTTCCACCCCACATTTTATAAAAATTTACAATCCACACCCCGCGATAACAGACCAGCGAAAAGGCTGCACGATGATAGGACCCAAAATGTGGCCATACGTAAAAGACCTCAAATCGTGGCTGCACGTGAGAGGGATGTTAAGGAAATGAATCCCAAACTGTTACCCTGTGATGACATTTATTCAATATACTTCACCTTTGAGTATCCATTGGGCATTTCCTGAATTAAACATCCAGATGGCCTTCTTCGGCATCTCGCTAACGCAGCAGGGTGCAAACTGTCCGGAGAGAAGTCCACCACTGCCCAACTCCCGTCACCATGGTGCTTGCAGTACCTCACAAAAGGGGTCTCCCGAGTCGGGACGACTGGTGAAAGCACTTGGAATTCAGCACTCATCTGGAAATCAAATCAAAGGTTGAGTATATGGAATGGATTGGCAATGGCAACAACTTGATAAATGAAGCTCCGTGTACTTACCACTTGCATGGATCCGTCGCAGTTTCCTCCTACTCTTGTTGATAGAACTTCGAGAATCATAGCTCTTGCGACAATCTCAGCAAACACAGCCGACCATTGATTCTAATAATCATCAAAGAAGGTGAGTACTGAGTACTAAACCTCTAGTATCTGTCTAGTGGTACAGTACTAAATTAGATAGTACCAAAAACAGGTCACCATCCGGTAGCATTCTAAAAACGACGTCACATAATTTTAGATTTACTTTCTGCGGTAGCATCCATAACATTAACATTAAAATTTCTATTTTCTTACTTAAATGGTCTTTGATCTTTTCTTCAATTTCGTGCATTCATCTCAAAGGATTGATCATCCATGTAACATAGCTTACCATCTTTTCCAGGTTTCATATAAAAAGATATGGTGGCAAATCGTTTTCTGATAAATTTATCCATCTATATGAGTCTTACCACATCCATGAGAATTTCAGCAAGGTTACTGGGGCTCATCATGACAATGCCAATCGCACGCGATGCTTCAGATTTGAGAGCTGGAAGTCTACGCCCAAAACAACCAGAAAATGCCCTGAAGTACTCTTCTTCATTCAGCACAAAACCACAGCTGCTGTTGTCGATGCCAGGGACCCAAAGCGGTTCACCAATTCGGGCCATTCTGATCAACTCGTCCATGGCTACACCAGCAAGTTCAAGTATCAACTGCTTGTCCACCTGATATCCAGTTGGTCCACCAGTTGACCTAAATATGTCCCCTGCTCCATATGGTAGCTCCCCTCCAACACCTTGCTCATTGACTGGTGGCGAATCCATAGTGAAGTTTAGCATAGGCTTGCCCGTGTACTGAGCTGCCATGGCTGCAATCTTTTCCACCTAAAAACAATGGAAACAAAAAATATAGCAGCACAGGTGCAGATTCTTAATTTTTGTATATTCTGCATAAATGTTTCTCAAAATAATCACTTTGAGAACTACTACTACTAAATGGTAACGGTAGAAAGAACAAATGCCTTGGGATTTGGTCAAGTGGGCATAAGAAAACAAATAAGTAATTGTCCTCCATGAGGTCGTATGTTCAAATTCCATGGTGACCAAAAGATTCCAAATCTTGGGGTCATTGGAGGGTTTTTCCGATCGTTAACTTCATAGTCCCGAAATTAGTCAAGGTGTGCGCCAGCTGACCCGGACATATAAAAAAATATAGAAAGGACAAAATAGTACTAGTGGTAGATTGATGTTTATTGTAGTTAACTTATAGAGGTCGATAATAAAGCAGGTTTTGGATGTCTCTTCCGGGATTGCACAGGAGCTTGGAAGTGGGGCTTCTATGTCAAACTGACTAGCAGGTCCAGTCTAGAATCCGAACTCTGGGTGATCCACCGTGGCCTCACTATCGTCATGGAGAAAGGAATTCTGAATGTCAAGATAGAATCAGATTCTCTTGATGCTGTCAATCTCATCAATGGGGCTCCTGCTACCAGCGATCGAGCACAAATTTGCGGCTCTGATTGAGGACTCAAAGGTACTGATCCTATCCAGCACTGGCCTCCATTACTCATGTCTACTGACTACCGTATGGAAAACCAAAGCGCAGCCAATCTCGCTCCACTTGGGGTGGAGCAAGAGGAGAAATTGGTGGTTATATACTTATGAATTCCGGCTGCTACCATGCTGTTTAGACGCGATGATTACCTGGGGGCTAGCCACCTCCAGGCTTGTTGTGTACTTCAAAACTAGATACTTTATCCTCACGATTCGGTTGTGTAAGGCTATAACTCTGTAAGTTTTATGAATTTCCGTTGCACCAAAAAAAGAAAAAGAAAAAGAGATAGCAATGATACCTCGTCTCTCAAACGAGAGTTCTCGATGCGGAGCTGATGTTCCTCGAAAGACAATTCCGCTAGAGCAGTGGGGCCTCCGCAAGCAGGGCAAGCGGCATTGTTGAGAGCCTCCTTGTACCTCATGTTGTCGATCCTGAGCCTTTCGTTCTCCAATCGAAGCTGCGAGTTCTCATGCCTCTCATGTTGCATCTACTCACCGTTACATACATACTAACTAGTTCATTAATTAGTACTCATACAAGTTAATTTACAAAGAAAAGAAATGAAAAATCAGAGTAAAAACACAGGGTTGGGTTGAAGCTAAGGAAAAATTTCTCGGGGCACCGCCACAACAGAAGTGCGTGGGTGGATCCCAATTCAATATGGGATAGAAAAAGGGTCTGGGCACTGGGCGGTACGCCTAGAAGTACTGACTAATCAATCTCTCTAAAGCAAGACCCTCTAGCATGGTTAGACGATTCTTTCATTTTGTTAACAATTTTTCGTATTTCCCCATCTAAAGAAATCTCCTTTATTTTTTCTTTGGACTTTCATCTTTTTTTTTGATTAATTGTTCAATTCATCTCGGAATGAAAAAAAGCTATAGAATATAGTATTTAATATCTTTTATTGAAGCTAAAAGGGCTAAATAAAATTTGCAAACTACTTTTTCTTTTTTCTTTTTAGAATGTGTTTTGTGAAATTCAAAAGCAAGTATAACGTACTTAAAAAGTTTATTAAACATTCAAAATGAGCTAAAAATTACAAAGTCACTTTTTCTTTAGTGTTCGTTTGTTTTCAAATGGGTTATCTTCATTTTCCTAAAACATAACTTTAGCACTTCTCTTTTCTCGAATTGCCTTCTTCTAAGTTGCAAAAACACTCTATTATGTATTGATACATTTAAGCAATTGAAACATATTCTAAATCATGTAAATAAAATGGGAAAAAAAATTTTCACCTTTCAATAAATTAGAAAGAGTGTATTTGGAGAAAATGGGGGTGTGACAAAAGTTTTTTTTTTGTTTTTTTGTATTTTGAGAGTAACAAATAGAAAGCGTTTGACCTTCAATTGGGTGCGCTTGTTTTGGAACCAAAACTTGATTTGCAAAGGCTTCAACCCCAAATCAAGCCCGAGTTCCCTCCTTTGCTTGTCATCTGGGTGTGGACACTCTTTGAAGAATCTGGGCCCCCAACCGACAGAAACAGAGACAGAACAAACAATGTCAGTTGACAGGTATAAGAACATGTTTATCTTAGTACCCGAATGAACACGATATTTTCAACATACAGCCAAAAATAAGAATATATGGCTTGTCTGCTGTCCATGAGTTACGGTCCGAGTGATCGCAACCGTCAGATAGTATTTTTAGTGGTCCAGATTTGTTTTCAATATTTTACAAGTATTAAAAGATTTTTACAGGTAAAAGATTTAATAAATTTGAAACATTGATTGTCAATATGAATGGTTCAAATTGAATTGCACAACCTTCTATGCAGTTGGCTGCAGAGAAACTGGATCCAAAAATAAAGTGTAACAAAGAACATTCAAGAAAGTAAGAAAGCATTAGCATAGTGTAGTTTGGTTGCTGTTTTCAGAATTAGTACCGTAGGATGACGAATTTTTACCAAAATACCCAATTTATAGAAAATATTGTTGAAATAAAATGACACAACAAGATTGGGTTTTTTTTGTTTTGATCTTTTTTATGTTCTGGAATATAGTTTCTAAAAAAAAGTGATATGCAATACTGATTTTGAATAGAAAATGGCTCACGCTTCCATTGTTTGGATTTGATGCTGCGTGTGGCGGTGATAGCGCCTTTTCTTCTTGTTCTTCCGGCCGTTGCTGTCTTCTGGATCATCATCAACATCGGAGCCACCCTCCGGGCCGTTTTCGCTTCCGGATAGGCTGTCAAATTCATCGTCTCTTTTCCTTTCGACGCGGTTTTCTTCTGTGCCTTGGCCTATGTGAAGTGAGTTAAACTGGCCGTCCATCATGTTAGGCTGCTGCAACATGTCCTTGAACCATCAGCATTCTATGTAAAAATCACTACACAACTCTTGAATTCTTGCGAATGTTACATTGCAGAAATTCAAGATTTGCCAAAGTTCTCAAATAGCGCAATTATAGACGTTCTGCGTATCGAGGAACCTACTCGCACGTAAAAGTACTCAAACTAGTAGAATATGTAGACCATGTAAAATTTGTTCCATTTGTTCCACTCCTATTCATATGATGCCTTACACAGCATTGCATTTCTCTAAGCCAAATCGAAGGGTGGCCAAGACCAAAAAATAAATTTGCGACAAAATGCTCAACATTTAGCACCAAAATTATGGCATCTCATGAGGAAGCGTGATGCACTATAACCTATAGGGTAGCTCACCCTACAGGATCCCCGGATCCTCTTATTAGGCATCCCATACGAGAGCTTCCTTTTTCACTTCCTAACTTTGCCAAACCTTTGCTACAGCTGCCCTAAAAGAGGTCGCTAATTTGTATTACCTTGGTTAGTACTCCATCAATGAAGTTTATGTTACCCTAAAAAATAGCAATGAGCTCCTTTAAAACCCAGTTAAATCCCACCTCGATCATCACAATTCACAACCACATTTTTTTTTTTTGGATTTTGGAAAAAGAAACTCAATCAGATATTAGTAAATGCTTTGTTAAATTAGTTAGTCATCTTTGGTTTGGAGTTCTGAACTAAAATTTGAAACCCAGGGAAGTGTCGATTTTCAGTTATGATCAAGCACTTACAAATATCAAAAGGAGTTAATTTGTCACGAAAAAGGATTGAAAAAAATTAAGCCTTACAATATGAATGACTCTGATTTTCTCTTTAAAATTTTTTGGAAATTACACCTTACAAAATGAACTACCATGATGTTTTACAAAATATAATTGCAAAATTAAACCTTAATAAATGAACGACTCTAATTTCCTATAAAAAGATATACCTGCAAAATTAAGTCTATACTAGGTGAATAGTGTTCCCTCACTTTTTAGATGAATATATAAATAGAATAACACTTGTTTGTTAAGGGGCTGTTCCAGTTTCCCTTCTTTTTCTAAAAGTACTTTTTCTTCAATTTTCAAATTTAAATATAATGAAAATGAAAAATAATTTTTTAATTTTTTTTGCATGGTATAAAAGATCTCGATGAAATCTATCAAACAAGATCCATATTGATAGGAAAATTATTTACGTAAACACATAATTTTTGAGCTTGAAATTACCTTCTTTTTCCAAAACCTTCTTTTTTAAAAAATTGGAACGGCCCCTAAGATCTCTTATAGTATCAAACAAACAAAATAAAAACATTACCCCTAAACTTAAGCTCTTTTGGGAACATAGAAAAAAGCAAATCAAATGTTACATGCACGTCTAACACCAAAGATCTTTTATTTTTTATTTCCACTCGACAGATATCTAACCTACTCCTAAGGGGATGGGAAATGAGAACTGTTAAGTGGCATAAGGGTGGGGCAAGCCCAAAGGCCATCAACCATCACACCAAGCACTTGCGCTCCTTGTGAGAATCGAACCCTCACCTTTCACAAATAAAATTAATTTTGGCATTAGAAACACCTTTGCAAAAAGGTGGTGTATTTTTTTTTTTTTGATGAAAAGGTAGTATATTGGAGCAGAGGATTTATTCTCGTTATTTTTTGATAACCAAGTGTCAGGGCCGGCTTACGCCCAATCGTTAATTTTAGGGCCACATAAATTAGTTGAGGTGCGTGTAAGTTGGACTGGATGTCCGGTTATAAAAAAAAAAAAGATTAAATTCCTTCTACCGGTAAAGTAAACTATGAGTTTTCCATCACCATCATTTTGGACCCTACGGTGTATTATTTGTCGATCTGAACTGTTTCTCATTCAAAAAATTAGTATCACTGGACATCGAAAGGCATATCAAAATTTAAATTTAAATTTATAAAACGGATGGTCATGGACACTTTAACTTGACAAGATCAAACTATCCATTTTATAAACTGAAATTCAACTTTTGATTGGTCTATCGATATTCAATCAAACTGATTTTTTGCGCGAATATATTACAACATGAGCCCTACAAGATGAGCGGTTTGGATTGTAACAATAAACGCATGGTGGGGTCTACAACTGGCGGCGGTGGAAAATCCGCCGGCGAAAAAAATTTAATCTCAATAAATTAATAAACCGTACGCCTAAATAGTTGGAGAGATCAACAATGTCGATCTATGTTCAATTTAGGACTGAGATGTAAGGAAAGAA
The DNA here is from genome assembly GCA_019656835.1 of Rhododendron ovatum. NCBI lineage: Eukaryota > Viridiplantae > Streptophyta > Magnoliopsida > Ericales > Ericaceae > Rhododendron > Rhododendron ovatum. The sequence goes on from CM033795.1 coordinate 11,873,566, forward strand.
GAGCTAATCTGAATCCGTTATCAACACAAAAATTTGAGTAACGGAAACAATTATTCAGTGGAGAGTGAAAGGCTCTATTATATAACCCACGTTGAAAATGAGTTGACCAGTTTGTTTAACTGAAATCTCTCCAGAAGACCAATTTCCAATATAGACAAGGATTTTATTTGAAAAAGAAAAAGAAATTGATCGACTTTTCCTACCACCAACTCACCTTAGTCCAAAAATTAAAAAAATACTCCGTAAAAAACAAAACAAAAATCTTCCACTTGTTTTTTTTCTAGGTAATGCAGCAGCTCCGGGTCAACTTGCACACGTTTTGAATTAATCCATATCACAATCGTTTCACACGCTCACACGTGATTTTCCACTTGTTTGAGGTGAAGTTCGTAGATTAATGTATTTCATTCTCTAAAATGGACAAAACCAATGATAGTAATCCTAATCGATTTTTATATTGTTGTTATCTTTCGTCGACTTTATTGATGTTTCACTTTTTCCATGAAACCGGTGGAAATGATCATATAAAAGAGAGTTGACTAAAACAAACGAACGAAAGATCCGAAGGAACACGTAAACGTCCAATTCGGTGTCTGAAAGATTATGATTTAAAAAACACCTGTCCAATGGCAAGACCACGGGAAGAAGATGCGATCAATCCTGCCATGCTGCTGCTTCTCGTTACCATCTTCCTCGCTGGAATCATGTTTCCTGGCTCCGTTCCTGTTCACATTCACATACATGTATAATTAACGTATGCGAAAGATACGAAAGATTACATAAATGTACCTTCTTTTCTCTTCTTCTCATGGGATAACTTCGTGTGCTCTCAGACATATCTAGTAGGATGTCTAAAGACAAATAACAAAAGAAAAACTAGAGCTGACTAGTTTTTCGCTGATGCTGCAAAATATACTAAAAGGGTCCCCTTTTTTTTTTTTTTTTCAGAAATAGAAAAAGAAAGACAAAAGATTGGGCTAAATCATTTACATTGAAAACGAGTCGTTTTTTCTTTTTCTTTCTTCGTCGACATGAAATGGGTCGTATTTGGAGTCCGATCTTATCCACCTAATAGGGGAATGTACCTACAAAAATCTATTCGCATTCGTTATCTTTAAACGCGACTCGATTACCCGATCTATTTTTTCCCTAGAAAGAGCATGAAATTAAGTATAAAAGGACGGTGGAAACATGTATGCTCAATCAATATATATATCTATCTATATATATATATATATATGTATATATCAGATTTTCAAGCTAATGAAACCACTGAAGGAAGTGAGAAAAAAAAAAAACAAGAAAGAGAGGAAGAATGTGCCAGTGCTAAAAATTCTTAAACCAGTTATATACCTACTTGAATGGGAAGACTTGATAATCTCTATGTTCTAGAGAGAGAGATTAAAGAAATGGAAATGTGGGTAGTCGTGGGGGGCCTGGGGGTGTTTATATAGAAGCAGCCGAGTGTGTAGAGATAGAGAGATGAAGATGAGAGAGAAAGCGACACACACTGTTACTTACGCCAGGGAGGATAAGAGGGGGGAGAGAGAGAGAGAAGAGCAATGGAAAAATAGGTTTGTAAAAGAAAAAGTTGGAGAAGCAAATCGAAAATTCTGGCCAAACACAGCATTAATGGCCGGGAGCTGTAATTGCTTTCTAGAGAGAGAGAGAGAGAAGGGTACTTGCTTTTCACAATTTTAGTGTTTTTACTGATTTTTTTTTTCAAAATTTAAGTTTTTTTTCCCTTGCCGTTAAAAAAAAAAAAAAAAACCCCTCAAGGAAATGAGTGGACCAACATGTATATGTTGTATCCAAATAGAAGAGTACAGTGAAGGCAAAATTTTGGAAAGTCATTTAATCCTGGAGATAAGATAGGGTATTTCGATGATAGGATTTGGATTCGTCGAAGTTTGGAAAGTTCGTAAAGTCCGTATCCCGAAAAAGACGGCTTTCCTATTATGTGGCCGTATTTCCCGGCTACCATTATAGTAGAGATAGAATATGCAGCCCATGAAAAGGCCGGCGGATTCGAGTCTTAAACATACTATGCTGGCAAAAAAAAGACAACGCATGTGAGTATTACAAAGTTTAGAAAGTTCGTAAAGTCTGTATCTCGAAAAGGCTAGCTTTCCAAATATGTGGGTGTATTTTCCGGCTACCATCGCATTGGAGATGGAATATACAGCGCATGAAAAGGCCGGCGGATACGAGTCTTAAACATGCTACGCTGGAAAAAAAAGACAATGGCAAGAAAAGAATTGGAGATGAAAATTTGAATGTTTCAACAATTCATGAAAAAATTCTCTAACAAAACATGGAGTATAATTTAGGAAGAAGAGAGCACACAACATTTACCTGACTAAATAATTAATGGGGCATAAGTAGCAACGCTTTGCATAAATAATTGGAACTACTTTTTATAGTTTATTTGCATGAGAGAAATTCCATTAATCTTAGAGGCTGAACATAATTAGTAGTGTCAATTTACTGAAGTTGTGTCATGAATTGGTAAGGGTTTATGCTACTAATATTTGGTGACTAACTATAAAATGCAAACGCTTCACAATTAATAAGTTGTGTCTTTGGTTTGATTTGACAAAATGGCAAAACATATATATTGCATACTCTAAATATTACTACCGGTATCGCTGGAGTTGCTAAGTTGTTGAATAATTAGGTGGGCGAAAATGAAAATTATTTTATGTCGACTTTGGCGGTTGTTAGTTAATTATGACCATAAGGGTTAGGTTTTTCGAATTTTCGCAACATGGTAAAAACGGTATGAGTGGACAAACACAGCCTATAGTTAAAAAAAAAATTATGAAAGGAAATTAATAGTGTTGTCGCAAACAAGAAGTTCAAAATGATAGATGATGCAAACAACAAATCATTTGATTGCGTAAAGTTACTAATGACTAGTGAAACAAATTATGCCGGCCGACAATACTACATTAAACTTGCCATTCCGCCGATAAAAAATAAAGTCGTGTCAATTTATTGACCTGACGACAAATTATATGACAGAGTACAACATACGACATTCTAATATGGGAAAAACGAGAACAAATCAAGTCAAAAACAACGTAGTTTGGAGTTGAATAGTATACAAGTCAAGAACAAAAATGTAAACAAACGTAAAAAGCGCGCATAACTATAGGGTTCAAAACTAGTAAGTGCATGCGTGACATGCTCAAAGTACCCAAAACTGAACGCCAAGAATCTAATCGCAATTGCTGCGCAAAAATAATCACGTACCGCATCATTTTTATAAACCTAGGAAGTTTCTTAATATATATGTTCGATGTGAAACTAAAAATTCACATTAGGGTATGGGGAAATGCTATAATATATGCACACCATTATTTGGATGGGTATGGTATGCTACCTTTGAATTCATAACATTTTGCATGAAAGTTCATAATATCAGTCTTGAATTCATAAGTCTTAGACAGCAATTCATAACATTTTGATTTTGAATTCATATTATTAATTTCAAATTCATAACTTCGTATGTAATTCATTTTTATCTAGATGCTAAACAAATGGTATGTCTATTATCTACACATATATTATTAAAAATTTTGGGAGTTAGTGCTTTCTGTGTTTTGGACTTCCAACCAACGTGCTGGAAGTCCCTCCTCTATTTTTTTTTCTAGTTTGTTTTTATTTAACCATTTGGTCTCTTGCGCCATTTTTTGGGGCGGGACATAAGTGGTCTCTTTTCTCGATGTACCCTTGTCGAGTTCAATAAAATTTCCCTTTTGCCGAGCAAAAAAAAAAAAAAACTTTATACAAATGTCATCAAATTTTATACACAATGATATGACTCAATGCAAAACACTATGAATTCAAAAAGGTTCAAGGAGATGCACGCATACCGCACAAATCTAAATAAGGATATGTATTGTAGCGTTTCTCAAAGCTGTTTTGCATTTCCTTATATATCAATGGTGTTTGAGATCGAATACTAGTTCTACAATGAGCAGGGCCTGGCATCCTTGCATGCATCCTTCTCATAGTGATGTTTTGCTAGAAAATTACCATAATAATTCCACGAATCAGATTCGGGATTATGTTCTACAAAGCTTAACTGAAGAAAATAAGTTGACCTATTTCTTTATTATGGATTTCAGTCCAAATATCCCTCCTATGTATTTTAAATAATTGCATTCCATCAGCTCCTTATTCATTATTTAGTCTATGAATTCCTAACATTTGCAGCTATATTCATATATCAACCATCAATTAGCAATGTTAATATTTATATGTGTTTGTCTGTGCGTGTTGTAAGAATTATAATAAATTTTTTTTTGTTTTTGACAAGAAGAATTGTAATAAGTTTATGTCTTCATATTATGACCTTTTTACCCTAATATTATGAATATTTGAATATAAGTCATGAATCCATATGCAAATAATATGATTCTAAGGTGATTCAAGTTCGCGGATTTTTATTACAAGCGGTAGAATAATGTAAGTATTTGTGTTGCGTCAAATAGGACATAATCCACTAAGAGATAATTCGAATTAGGTCAAATAGGACATTCTGGCGATAAATGAAATCTTTCTTTACTGTTCAAAAAAAATTATAGCAAGGAGGACCTACTTGTTAAGATTTTGAATACTCCACCAGGAGATAAATTACAAATATTCACATGTTGTGATTTAATCAACGAGGCCCACCAAATTAATCTTGATTATTATACTTTCGTTTGTATTTTCGCTTGACATGCAAAAAAAAAAAAGGAAAAATAAAATAACATTGGTGGGAGGAAGAACAGAGAATCGTAACCGTAATTAAATCCTAAAGCATTTACACTAATTGGTTCGTAATACATTAATGCATTAAGTAATTAATCCCACAACATGCAAGCAAGACACTGGGCTGTCATGCAAATGGGAATCCCCCACAAACCAGATTTTCTTACGTGGCAATAATATTATCTCCATCTTTGACTATTTCTGCATTTTCTCTTCTTTTGTCTTTTTTAGCATATTTTTTCCTCTTGTCTTTTGAGAATCTAAACTTTGTTTGCTTTCATTTTTTCTCTGCTAGAAAAAGTGCCATGTTTTGTTTTTGTTTTTGTTACCACAGAAGTATGAATAGTGAAATGGTGATCCGAAGTATAACATGTTCTCTATAGCAGACGAACCTTGTTTGTCGTGATCGCAAACTCTAGGTACCCCGAAACCAACCCCCCGCCTCCCTCTTTTTTTCTACATATAATGCAGAGTGTTTTCGGGTCAATTTACGCACATTACGGGACTAAATCTCTACGACCCTCCACTAACCGGTGAGATGTTCTTATGGGAGCCCATGGGGTGGCCCTTTAGGAGTCTCAAACTGGGGGCCTGGGGAGTAAACCCCAGGCCTAACCAACTGAGACAGCCCCTCGGGTTCTCTGAACCTTGTTTTCGATGTGAAGAGAGCATTAGACTAGCTTTTAGATTCCGGCATTACTCTGCCCTCGTCGTGTTTCATGTTTATCCTTAGTGTTGCAGGTTCTAGCTGTATTTTTCTTTTCATTGTATTTGGATGAAATCGTTGTAAAATGAAAGACTTTCTTGAAATGCGATTTTGTGGTGCGGATTATAAAAAAAAAAAAAGAAGCTATAGCAGAAGACTATAAGATATATCGTTTAGTAGCCCCACATCTTCAAATTAACATGCCAATAGCATAAGCCAATATATTTACACTTCACAAAAAAATAGTATAGTCTTGGCGAATTAACAAACATAGTATTGTGGGTGCAGTCCATGTTCGATCAGATCATGATGATTTGATCGTTCTTTTCTTAGTTTTTCGTGATCGGATGGGGCTCGGTCACCCAAGTCCCATAACTTGATCACGTCATTCATTTGATGAAATTGTCATCAAGTTAATCATTCGTGCAAAAGTTTAAGTCAATTAGAGAATTACACGATATGTTTACGTTATTGGGGTACGTACATATGTCATGCTATGACAAAATGAACGGCTAAGCTATAATACTTCCTCTATCCTAATTTACTTGTCCCAGTTCTATTCTAATTGAATAAAAAAAAACTAGTATATTTTAAGAGTACTCCTCAAGGTCTTGGGTTCGATTTTTCATAGGGTGAGTACCTTGCAGTAAGTGGGGGCCCGTGACTGGTGTGACCGCGCTAGCTCGATCTCCCCAAGAGATTTGGATTGCATAGTCAGGTCTATTAATTTAGTGGCTTTGGTTGTAGGGTTGTTCCTCTGTTACAAAAAAGAAGAAGAAAGTATTCGATTGTTGGGATCAAGGTGGAGAAAGTAATTTCTTGTGAATTTTCTATACGTCAATCCTTTGACCGGATGAGAGAGAAGATTAGTCGAGGCGCCCATAAACTCAGCCAGACAACCCTATCCGTCGAACCCAACAAAAAGATTGTTCTACATCCACAACACGCCCCATTGAGAGATGTGAGAGTAGTGGGACAGATGAGCCCTTATATAACAACACGGCATATAAACATGCATGGAAAACGCCATCTTCAGTTTAAAATTTAAAGGAAGAAGAAAAATAAATGATCTTTAAATTAGTCGAATCCAATTCGGTTGTGTAAAAATCGCCCAGATTACGTTTGACAATACACAGCCGTTACGAAAGTAAAACAAAAAGCATGAAAGACAAAAAGAATCTTATCTCTAGCTAGGCTGGCTATAAACTTCATGGATTAGGATCCTCTCACGTGACTCCTTTGCGTAATCTCTCCTCGTGTGATTTTTATGTGAGAAGAAATGGACTCCGCACAGCACGCTCCTGGGTTTGCGCAGTTCTATTTTGAATATTTGAGTCGGTTCGTTTTATAAGTCTCAATGAATGAGGGGTCATGTATTGGTTAGGTGAGGAATTATTATTATTATTATTTTTTTTTTTGAGAGCAATAAAACATATCTAGGTGAGGGAATTTTGATAAGCTTTCAATTTGGATGACTTGACAAACTCTTATTGGATGTCTCCATGAATATATAAGGCAATCTCCTATGTCCTATTTATGAATATTGGAACCATTATAGGGGGCCGACCCCGACGGGGTATCTATCGACAGGGTCTCTATCGATGGGGTACGTATCGATTAATTGTAGGACCGATTTTAGGGTTCCACACAAATTATTGAAATTGTTGATTATTTTTTTAATATTTTTTCGAGTGACCTCGTTAAATTTCAAGTCAATTGGATAAATATAAGTGCATGATCCATATGTTGAATGTGAATTCAGGATCCTAAACTCTGAAACAAAAAATAAGCGTTGGATCAAATACTTATAGTAATTTGATTGACCTGAAATTTTGCAAGACTACTCGAAAAAAAAAAATTTAAAAATAATCACCGATTTGGATAATTCGTGTGTGGCCCCAAGTGAGCTTGGGGCCCCACAATTGGTTAGTACTCCATCTACCCTGTCGGTCCCTGTAGTGTTTTCTTTTCTTTTCTTTTTTCTCTTTTTAACGGCGATCCCCGTTGTGTTTTTCTTTATGAAAAAGCACCAACTTACATTTCAACCAAGCACAATTAGGGAGGTTTGGCCTAACTTATTTATTTTGTCGTCTTTTTATTTGTTGTGAACTTCGAATAATTCCGCATCAAAGTTAAGAATAAAAATTAAGCCTAATTTTTGTTTTTGATTATTGGGACGTCTGGGTCAATTTACGAACACCTCAACTAATTTTTAAGCTTTGAATTAAAGACCAGCCAAACTTCTAAGGCCCAAGAATTTTTGCTAGCGGTAAAAGTCAAACGGGGAACTTGTGACAATTTTTGTCTCACATGTCACTTGAAAGTTCAAGATCTTCATAGATACTCTTATAAATCCAAAAAGTCCATCCATGCAGACGATTTGTGCACAGATTTCGATATGAGACCGACCACTTTGTCCCATAAAAATCAGTCTAGTCGTTCAGTAGCACCACGTTGTACTACTCCGGATCACTTTACAATCACACATTCTTGTAGAGTCTAACACTAAGTGTATGGATCCCATAAAAATGTATAGTTATAAAGTGATCCAAAGTACCACGTGATGATACTCTTGAACTATTAAATAATTGCATTAGTTCACAAAGGGTTTCAAGATATAGCCTTGATTTCCAAACGCTCATGATAGGACTAGAACTATGGCCTACCACATGGGGATCAGGACCCGGAGATGCCTTGGCCGTCCATAGTCACATTGAACCCATGCATATCAGTTCAAAAATCTCAAAAATGCTCTTCAAGTTTCTGCAGGGATCGAAAAACTCGATCGTCCCCAAAGAAATTTCCCGTATTTTGTCCGGAGAATATAATGGAGCTAAAATTGTACGTGGAGTATTCTGACCAAAGAATAGACATTTCCATGCCTTTTTTTTGGAGTGCTTCAACTGACATTTTCTTGTTTTTTCTCTCTATATATAAGCCAAAGATTGTATATAATGGATCGGAATGACTTTCCTGTGTAAGCCCTGTGTCTCGAGGTTAAAGGAAAGATTAGTACATCCATCGACAGGAGAAGGAAAGAAGTTTTTTATAACCAGAAAGTCGTAAAGCCGACAGAAAGCACACGAACAACACCACCATTTAAAGCGTTTCATGCGCCCTGGACGTACGCCAGGCCCCAGTGGTGCTGCTCAGTGCTGCTTTCTCGCTCATGCAAATGGCAGCGCCACACCTGCAGTTTGGAGCCAAGCTAGGAACCCTTAGGAACCACTGCCTAGTGTAGTTGGTTGTCTGCCACTCTCCTCTTGAGGTTTGGTCCCCTCCGTGGGCGATTTGGAGTCGAGATTATAAATCAGTAGAAATAACTTGACATTTTTAGACAACAAGAAGTTGCCAATAAATTATTAGCTAGCGGAACCGAACTGTAAATGGCTAAATAGAGAAGTTGCGATTCATTCAACAGCGAAAAGCTTTTATATATTTGTTATGTTAAAGTTTATTCGACATAAGATGGAATTATCTTCTCCCAAAGACAGAATGACCAAGCTCTTCTTTGCTTTGTCCTGATCCCTAATCATTCGATACAAGTGGATTCGAACTTGAGAGAGTAGTCTCTTATTTATTGTCATGCATAATTATATGGTGGCGTGAAATATATATATAGCAAGGCCTTAATGAACTCAAAGTAAAATATTTGTAAGTCTTAATTTATATATATAAGTAGCGGTACAAATTTGATTGAACGTAAGAGAAGATACTCGTCTAATTTAGCGGCCAACTCAATGCGAGTTATTAATCTCCTATTCTTGCCATACGGGTTATACTCCAGTTATCAGCGACCAGATTACCAGCTTCAACATCATACGAATAAAGCAATTTAAAAATTTTTTTTTTATAACCGGATGTCTGGACCAAGTTGCATGCATCTCAACTAAGTATAGAGCTTTAAAGTTAATAGCTAGGTAAACGGCCTCCAGTGACCCCAAGGTTTTGACTATTTAGCATTCGTGGGATTTGAAATAATTTAAACATTTCTTCAACGTAAGTACTTGATAATATACAAACCTTTAGGTGGTGTTTGGTTCAGTAAAATGATTTTTACGAACGGAATGAAATGGTTAGCCTCCTAATTGAATGACCATGAACCTGAATTGACGAATTATTATGAAATCTTTATTAACTTCTTGACTTCTAATAACTTTTAAGTTAACGAAGAAAACATGATTATATACCGATGCCCATTGAGTTTTAATGATCCTACCCAACGGGTTGGTCTGGTGGCAAGGCTCGACACATAGGGGAGTTTGATACATCTTAGCGTAACTTTTTGTGCCACCTCTACGTACCCACATGCAAACCCTCTAAAACAGCTGTGAGAGAAAAATGACATTGGACACCTTGCATTATCAAAGAAAGAAAAATCATTGATCCATGTTGCTATGATCACTTTTGGTTGTACCTTGGTTATTGATAGCAAGATGAGCTCATATTGGCAAATTGCAAATTTTCAGTCAAGCTCCAATCTAACATCACAATTGTTCTTTCCTTGTTCAATATGAATTTGAGAAAAAAAAAAAATTGACTTCAATTTTCCAACATTTAACGTGTGATATGCACTATACATATATAGAGTCGTTGAATGTGCACATATATAGAGTCGTTCAATTTCTCCCATGCGTTACCAATCATGCAGTGTCCTGTAGGTAGGTGTGGTTGGGGTTGTGGTGGAATGTTGTGTCCCTAGCAATATTTTTTTTCGGTAATGTAGGGTAGGATATCCCGGGTCAGCTTGCCCGCACCTCAGACTAATCTCTACTGTCCCTCTCATAATTGTTTCACATGCTTATCTCAGACTAATCTCTACGGTCCTAAAAGGGGTAGCTAGCATTTTCCAATTCAACACTGCTACACACATACACACTCACAATAGGAGTGGGTCTCACACACTGCACATACACACACACATGCAGTGTGTGTGGGATCTCATCTCTATTGTGAGTGTGTGTGTAAGTGTTTGTATATGTGGTTCTAAACTTCTTGTTTCCAATTCGTAGAAGTGTAAACCACGGTCTCCCGAAGTTAATGAGATTTATTTGGGCTTTGTGAGGGCGCCCAGACCAGCCCATCCAAGGCCCAATGGTAATATTTTAGGCTTTCTTCGGAAGTGGGCCTCAAAGCTACAACCAAAAAACATACTTCCACATAAAAAAATGGGAGACAAAATTTGAATAGATAGAGCTACGGTCTGCCCGGCTGCTGTCTGACTAATTATTCAGCATCCCGTGTATCACGTGGCGTTATTTATGTGACTTAATTATTTAAGGTACTCTCAAAGGACCTAATAATCTCCGACACTATGTATGGAGGGGTGTCGGTAGAGTATCACACAGTGGTATCCCGTCGGCGACCAGACCATCCAAACATGTTTTGAGCGGGCCGAATTTTAGAAAGAGAGATAAAAAAGAGGAGAGGGAGAGAGAGTGGTCGGGTGAGGGCGTGAGGGGAGAGAGATAGAATAATTTGAGCCGTCCAAAATACGTTAATTTTGACGGCAGGAATACCGCCACGTGAAACCCGTTCGGCACACAAAAACTTCTCCCTATGTACGGGATGATCCCTATGTATGACCTCCCTCTCCTGTCTTAATAAATAGTAATAAAAATGAGGAAAGTCGTCCAAACGTTTCGAGTGTTTTGAAAAAAATAAAATAAGACCAAACTCCATCAATGCTAATGGTTGGATGGTGAGTGCTGACAAAGAAAATGGCCGCCTTTTGGTTTTTGGGTTGTTAAAAATCCAATTCGGGAACCACAAAGGTCAACCTCCCATTATCAAATTTTGTTTTCTTCTCTGCACGTTCTCTCTCTCTCCTCTTTTCTATTTCTTTTTCTTTCTGTTGCAACTGCCGATCATTTCAACTTCCTCAACACCCCTGCCCCACACCAAGATTCTACATCATAGGGTTTCCCTTTTTCTTCCCTTTTAATAATCAAATGTTCCGGCTAGTTTTTACGCATATTCACTGTCTCGATTATAAATTCATCGTCTGCTAGCAGAGGACTAATTTAAAGTCGGAACAAATACTCTTTTTTTTATAGGAAAATATATCTTGTATGACATTCCAAATGACTTAGAGTCCGTTTCAGAACATCTTTTTAAAAAATAAAGACTTTTTACATTTTCAAACTCAAAAATTATGTAAATGAAAAATAATTGTTCGATTTTTTTGCGCTGTATTAAATATCTCAATGAAATCTTTTAAAAAAGATCCATATTACATATTTTCATATTTCAATAAGATCATTATTTTTTAACTTGAAATTACTTTTTTAAAAAATAAATATTTATTTGGTGTTTAAAAACGGAATCTTAATAACATCCGAAAAGTTTTAAATTTGAAATTTTACAGGAAAGCAAACACCTAAGTTTCAGCCCGCTAACCTTGGGGTTGGTTGATTGTGGCTTTTTCTTTTTCTCCATTCTTTAATCTACACCTTTCGGTTATATATTTCTCTCTCTTGATTATTTCCCCCTGCCCCTTGCACCATCTCCCCCCCCCGGTCCCCTCCCTCTCTCTCTCTCTAGATGGAGAACTCAAACCCTATTATTGCCTCGACAGACACTGAACCTCAAGAGGAGAGCGGCTGGACGTCTTACTTTGAAGATTTCTTAGCAACACAGAGAAGCAGAGAAGATCAACATAGCACTGCTTCTTTCTCTGATCAGGAGAGTTTTTGCAGCCCTTCTTTGGTTTCCGATGCTGCTTCTTGCGCTCCTCTGAAAACCGAGAATCGCAATCAAGTCCCGTCGTGTTCTCCGGTTACGGAAGACAGCCTGCCGGTAACGACGATGCACAAGACAGCCAGTTTCAAGAAAGTTGCAAGAACGGAAGAGATTTCCCGTGATGATTCCTTGGAGGATACTGCTAGTTCTCCTGCTAACAGCCCCAAGGTCTGCCCAATTAACCTAACTTGGTGATTCCGTTCGTAGTTTTTTTTTTTTTTTTTCTTGTTTTTCAAAAAAAATTATATATTCCACATCTGTTTTTTTTCCCCCTTTTTTTGGGTTGGCCTCCAGGTTAGTAGCTTGAAAGAGATGGATATCATCATTCCCAGAAAGAGAGAAGATAATAATGGAGTTGATATTAGCAATTCTCTGGTAAGCTCCCCTTGTTATTGTTGTTGAAGTGTATGAGAATAAAGAAAATCTTTTTTAACGGCAGAGCCATGAATAGTTTGTTTACGGGGTCAATCGCTACTGTCCAAAAGTGTTTTGGACGCTCCGGATATTAATGAAATTTTTCCGGAGAAGAGTTAAAATCCGGATCATTCGGAATACTTTTAGACGGTCGCGATTGGTTGTTGTTGTAAAAAACTTGTTCACAGCTGAACCATGAATAAGTTTATCTCTTAATTTGAAATATAGCATCCACCAACTATTATTATTATTATTATTATTATTATTATTGCTGTTATTATTATTTATTGGTATTGGGGTGGTTAAGGTATTATTGAGGTCTAATTTTAGTGTATATTCTCGTAGACTTCGCATACGCACTTCTTATATATATTTTTTCACATAAGTTCTTACAATATAATATCTATATTATCTACCGCCAATTCAATGATTATGTACATAAATATACATATGTATATATTTATATTATCCCGGTGCGATGCTCTAAAGAAATTGTAGGGTTAGGTATTTATAACAATAATGATATGCTGGAAAAAAAACTAATTGTTTCACATCGATTCTGATTTAAGTCGTTTTTTCCTGAAATAAAGTTTCCAGTCTTATTTTTCCATTTTTGCACTTTTGTTAGTTTTACGTAAAAAAAGATTATAAGCTCCAAAAAGAGGAAAATAATTTTAAAACATTTTTGAGTATTATTTTTTATTTTTTCAATATTTTTTTGCTAACTTCGGCTCATATTTGTTTACTTATTTTTATTTCTTGTTGAGATGCATGAATGCTTAATCTCGAATATTGAAATATTTCGACAGAAAACTAAAAGAAAAAATTACAAACCATGAGAATAAGCTATTGTCTTGGGGAATGATAAATCTAGTCCAAAATAAATTGTAGGGGAAAGGAGGTGGCTCTGATTGTTGTACAGAATTAATTCCGACGGAAGGAGGGAACGAGATGACTATTGAAGGATATACAGAGCTGAACAGGAGAGGGTTGTGCTTGGTTCCATTGTCCATTTTACTCAACTATCTTGGTTAATCTCTCTCTCTCTCTCTCTCTCTCTCTCTCTCTCTCTCTCTCTCTATCTCTCTCTCTCTCTCCTGAGGCAAGGCTCTTGTACATGTACAGAGAAACCTGAGATTATATTGATTCCCATCATTTATGAAATTGATCAAATACCCATTAATTAATTGTAGTTTGCTTTGTTTATTGATTGTTTTATTTGGTGCTGTAGTTATTTTACTCTACATGTTCTGGACGGGTCCAAAGAGAAGTAAGTATTAAATAGCATCATGCATGTCTGTGTGTGTATATTCTTGTCAATTAGCAACAACCGCATTAAGGCCTTCTAGAAAATAAGATAGCTAAGGGATAATTAACTAAACAGTAGAGGTCGGGGCACACACGATGTATGTGCAAGTTGAATTTCGATAATGGCTATGGAGATAAAGGAGAGAGAAAACTAGACACTTGTGAATTGATGGGTAGTTAACTGAAAAAGGTCTTCTCTAATTTGTTTATCTTCTGTTTTGGTGGTTAAATCTTTTGTGCTTTGGTTTGGCATTTTTATTCATATTTTCTGTATAAAAAAAAAAAAAGATTCGCGTAGTGTGTTTTGGATTAATCATTTGTCTCAATGAGAGGAGTTTAAAAAGCAAAAAAAAAAATTATGACCAAGATTAAAAAATTCACTAATGACGAACAAATTCCGAGGATGAGCTGGTATTTTTGTCATCTTACATGAAGTTTTTTCAACTTTGGTTCACAATTTTATATTTTTTTGATGTGTCTTTCGTCAAGACGAATGATTAATCCTAAAGTTACGATGAAAAATAAAAAAAAATAAGTAAAAAGAACTAGACAGAAAAATTAGGAAGAATGGGCTTAGGTGGGTTAAGCGCCATTGACAATTGATGTTTTCCTTTGAGTATAATGAAGGAGGATTCATGAATCAAAATATTTAGAACTCAAATGATCAAAAGGTTTTATTGCTTGTTTCGAGATGTGACGATAAGGTTTTACGAAGTACGTATCTTTCATACATTTGCCCAATTTTTACTATATGGGAGATTTTTTGCAATTTTCAAAAATTCCAGGGGGCGTACGGTCCCTCCGCCCAGGTGCCGAAAGTATTTATTCAATGAGTCCATCACTTGACCTTTAACCCTGTATATTTTCACGTAGGCGTGATTATTTAGTGGCATTGCTTCAAAGGTCTTTACCACCTTACATGTACGAGAGCTCAGAACCAAGCATTGTATGGAGGCCCGCATTACTGCGCGGTGATGAAGATTCTTGAAGTTTCACGTGATAGTACTCCGAAAGGAGACTGGCTTTGGGGAGTGGAACGACGACGGATGATTGTACTATATTCATCTTATAGTGACAGAAATAATTGTGGGCGGTAAATTTATGTCATGGATAAATAATTGGTACATTCACAACTCAAACTTATATATATTTACTATGTATTAAATGAAAATGGTGTACAAATTGCATCATTTGCGTATAACGAAATATAACCTTATAGCATTTATATCACCAGGCTTGATGAAAGTGACCCCTAAACACAAATCAATTGGAATTTACGTCGCAATTTATCATAACCCCAATGGTAAGGTTTACATCACCACTACGTTTCGAGTCCGTCATAGGCAGCTAGCGAAATAGCAAACCAAGTTCGAATCCGGCTTCACAGACCTAACATCCTTGCTGTAGGACTTGTTTATATCCTAGCTACCAAAACATGCAATAATGCAAATTAATTGTTTACTTGAGAAACAACAAACATTGCTGATCATTATCGGACTCATCATAATACTAGCTATTTCACAGCAGAATCCAACAAAGGATGCAAGCTAGGTTCCTTGAACCCCTTTGATGACAAAGAAACACACGTAAGAGATCAATGATAGATTCTGATTAATATTATTTCACCTCGTAATTATCAATTAAACCCTTGTGCTGGCCATTCTTTTTAAATTAATAAGAATGGGGCTGCAGTGGAGTCGACCCCTCCATGTGCACAGAACCTAAGGCAGGTGAAATCAAAGACACCAATAGATATATTAATTATTCACATTCGGCAGATGTTCAATCATAAATTAAAACCCTAGCCTCAGAGTCTTTTATTATTATTATTATTATTATTATTATTATTATTATTATTATTACATGCACTAGAAAAAAACAAGTATCAGAATTACATCAAACCGGAAATTTGTAAGTCCACAATCACTATAAGCATCCAACTAATGGCCCTGTTAAGGGAAGAAAAAATGATCCCGACAAATATTAGAAGAATAACACCGATTTGCAAGTGAGGAGATTTGAACTTCTTATCTTGTAGTGAAGATGCGGTAGTTCTGGCCGGCTTAGCAAGCTCTAGGTTTAAAAAAAAAAAAAAAAAACGTAGTTGACTCTTCTTAATTTTATCATATACATGATACTGTAAGTACAGAAGAGTGAGAATCTACTTTTAAACTTGGTCTGGCTGCTGGAAAGGTAGTAGAAAAAAATTGGAACTTTCTAAAGGGTTTGTGCCCAAATGATCCATACAATTACCTAGAAGAGTGCTAATCTAAGGAGTAAATCCTACACACACACACACACACACAAAATTTCCACTTGTTTTACAAATTGGTACTATTACAATTCAGTTGTTCTCGAAAAATCCAAATGTATATATAGAAGGAAAGTTAACCAAACACAAGCACAACTGCATCACTACCAAAGACCGTAATCCCAACTAATGTTTCGGAAAAATACTCATTTTACCTACATGTTTTCAAATTCATGGTGTTTTCCTTTTATAGAGACCGAAATCGTGTATGCTACTGTTTCATAGAATTACAATTGAATAGCATATTTAACGGAAATACAATAAAATACAGATGTATTGTCTAGCGAGCAAGGATTATGTTGGTTTGGTTGTTTTCACTTGGGAAGCCTACCCGCCGATATGGCTATCCACGGCTTTAACAAAGGATGGATATGCTCGATCTTAATTTGATTGTACTTGCATTATTCAGTTCGTCAATGGAAACAGTAACTCATAGTTATCCTTTTGGCATAAAAAAAAAAAAAAAGAAGAAGAAGAAAGAACTGTTTGATAGATTTAGTACCTCATAACTGTATGTTTTCCCTAAAATTTAGAATGGAAATTACATATTTACGTTTGTATTCTCATAAAATAGCTTTTGAAGGAGATGTGCCCTACTCCTTGTTTAATTTTCCAAGATGACCGAGGTACAAGGCTACCACTTATTGATTTGTCAAATCAATTCATCATTATCGCCCTCTTTAGTGGATTAAATAATTAGTGATCCAAAATCCAATTCATTAATTATGCTTTATCTGGTAGATAAGCTGCATATTCTCCATGTCAGCCACTTATAATTATTTGAGATCAAAAGGAAAAATCTATTCCGTGTGTTGTGTTGGGTCACTGCCGAAATCTATTTTTTTTAGTATCAATTAATGCTCTAGATTTCTCCCCAATACTAATTAGGCCACCCCAAAACATCAAGCAGATCAAGAAGCCATGAATTAGCACTTGGATGTCTGAGCCAACTTCCATGCACCTTGACCAATTCCGAAATCCTAAAATTAACGATCAGACAAACCCTCTAGTAGCGACTACGGTTTGATATGTTTGGCAACCATAGAATTCTGGTACAATTATGCTATTGGTTGATGTTATTTTGAAATTGGCAAAGCACTGGATTTAAATTCAATCAGCAAATCGATTAGGTGATCAGTCTAGTACTTAACGATATGATGTTCTCTTATTAACAATTGGCTTTATATAGATAAGCAAAGCAATTAGGTTACCCGTCAAATTAATAACAACTTCTAATGATGTGATTTGCGTTTTAGAGAGGTAGCTCATATATCTAAATCACTCAGTTGTAACACGACAATTGGAATTTAATCACAGCCCAAGATCGATTAAATATCCAACAGCGCATGCAGAAGTACTTTAGCTATTGTATTTTTTCCTATAAATTTAAAAAAAAAATGTCACACTCGATAAATGTGACATGCACATTCCTAAATATGTCACATTAATCCATTAATGCTCAATTGATTGAGGTCTAAAATTAAAATATGTCACGTTCTGTCATTTTTCAATCGAGTTTAGCTTTTGAGGTGTTTAGTTGACTAAAAGATGGAAATCGTGTTTTGTCTAGGATACTTTAGTCTTCATGCACGAGTAGTGACCACCCGAAGTGGTAACCTCATGGTCGGTGGGTCACACGCATATGACTCGAGTTTAAGGAGATTGTTGATTTGAGGAGTACCGCTATCGACGCCCTCTCCAACAAAAAGTTGATTTTTATATATAGTCAAAGAAATTAAAGTAGTAAATCACCCACTTTATACAAGATGAGAAAAACGGGCCTTGAGTCTTGACCCTATTTTAGTATATGTTGGCTTAATTAATTCTTAGTTGTTATGTATATGTCATGTTTGTGGTGATATCGTTTGTGGCTCATTGTAAGCTGTATTAAGATAACTTTGCATAATTAATAAAGATCATAAAATGTAGAGTAACTTTTGTGATAGGGAACTTGAAAACATCATCACTTTTTATATTTTCAGTAAATCTCCAAAATGACAGAGCTGATTCATGGGGATTGTTGTACTTCTAATGGTCCCATGTGACAAAGGTAGGTAAAACCTAACAACAGCCATTCCAATTGTGCTCTGGGAAATCATGAAAACGTTGTTAGAATTCTAACACACACGCTCCCACCCCACCCCCTGTGTAACTCAAGTGTCAAATCAGCTTATGTGCACCGCAATCGATATTTCGGGAGATAACTGTCCAATAGCAGGAGGCCCAATAATTGTCGAGACTAGTTAATACGTATACAACAAGAGAGCAAACTCTTAAGTATCAGGATTGGATCGATCATCTACAAACCAATCTGTTGTGGTTAATTAGTTAATTAGGACTACTTTTTGTGTGGTCCTTTGTTTGCTGGGTGAAGAAAAAACAAAAAGGAAACTTTTTTTTTTTTTTTTCACTTATCAGAAAGCGAAAGGAAACATTGAAAATCAAAAGTGATTGAATTGGATGGTTCATCATGCTTGTTTGTTAACATTCCAATTTTCTTTTCCGAGACCTCAATTTCAACAACCAAATGTGGTCCAAAATATATATGCCTAGAGCTGGCAAGCATTGCCACCCATAAGGGTATCTAGCTATATATATCTAAGGCAAAATACTATATCCGGTTCATTTTGAATCGGTGTAGGGCACCCCATACAGTTGTAGGCCTAACGAAGAAAGTTGTTAATTTCTTTATGGAAAACCAGATATACACAGCTCATTTGCATTGGTTGCTGGGAAACCAATTTAATTAATCTGGCCTAATGAAAATTAATAAATCAAAACATCTTTGAAGTTGCAACACCAAGACACGAAGGTAGTAGCTAGATAGTATTATCAGGAGTATCTGCTAACAGATATTTTCTACAGAACGAGAGGTTGAGATGAAGAACTCTAGGTCGAAATAGTTATATCGACAATGAACTGACGGTGTCAGCTGGTTTTAGAGATTTATACATGCAGTTGTTAAACATATCCAAGCAATTAATTTCAGCTCTAACTTCTTCATATTTATCGATGTCGGATTACGAAAAAGAAAACACGATAAACCACTGCCGAAATGGAGCGAAGCACTTGAAAATATTACTACTAATGACTTTCATGGAAGGAATTTTGCAGGGTAACAAATTTTGACTATAAGATCATGATTCATGAACTTGTGTCTCATGGCCAATTAGGGAGAAATTTTCAACTTTGATTAACAGCCGTACAGAGACCTTGGGTTTTGGCCCAATGGTCGACTTCTATGGGCAGGAGGTTGGTCTTCGTAGAGATCTAACAAATACTAACACATTAACGTCAAAGAAAAAAATAAAAAAGATCAACAGACATATAAGCAAAATGTCAAGGGATTTGGACAAGTGAACATGATAAAACTAATATAGTAAGTGTTTGTCTTCCATGACGTTAAATGTTCAAATTCCACAGAGACTAAACATTCCAAACTTTGAAACCACTAAAGGGTTTACCGGTTGTTACCTTCTGGGCTCCCAAATTAGTTGAGATTCGCGGAATTAGTTGGCCGGACAAGAATAACGAATAATGAAACAATTCATATATTGAATTGAAGTGCTCATTTAACATCTGTCTGAAAAAAATAAAAAAATAAAACAGCCATAGAGCCAACTCAATGAGTTTTATAATACGGACATTCCAAGACAGTCTCTGACTTGAGGCTATAAATCAAATTTTGTTATTGACTTCTTTCATGCATACAGCTTGGCACAAGGAATAAATGTCTTTGGGGGTAATGAAAAGATAACTATTGTCAACCTATCTGTTTAATATTTGACAGAAATAGTTATAAGAGATAGGTAATCTTATAAAACAAAAACAAAAAATAGTGATCGCGCGTGAAATTAATAATACTATTCACATAACCTGCTATATAATACATTCGACACTTTTTTATATCACTTAGGACTATATATTAGTCCGTGAAAATAATACTAATCAAATACCCAATGTACCATCCCTTTTATTGTACAACCCAACTCAATACCCGTATACGGTTCAATTAAAGGACCTTATTCTGTGAATCTAATTTTCCAAGACCATGTTCGTATTACTAACTCTCCACTAAACAAAGAGTTTAATAGAAAAGAATATGACAAAAAATCTTGCAACCAAATCCCATATCTCGGGATAATGAAAATTTAGGGCGAGAGAAGGTAGGAAATGGCCGGGAAATGGACAACGTACATTTCAATCATTTCCCAAGTACCAATAATGATTGGCGTGATATATAGTATAAGTTGGCTAGCTAGCTATAAATGAGGTATATATAGAGTTTAGTAGTAGCAGAGTGGTCATGTATCTATCTATGGCTACGCAATATACTAGTACTTTCTAATAAAATTATGTCCTCTCTTGTCAACCCATGATTGAGGAATCGTAAACAGATAGAATTATTTGGAAGAACTCCCAATTTCTTAACACTCCAACCAATAGAAGTAGTAAATTGTTGTTACTTTGTTAGGTAATTGATAGATACTACTACATACTTATTTTGCCGCTCCTGACTTTTTAGCTGTATGACATTCTTGGCCTGGTGGATGGAGAAATGTATTTTTGGGTGCCGGTAGGATACCACACACGTGGTATACCATCCGCGATCCAGAGTCCAAACATGTACATCTCAAAAAAAGAAAAAGAAAGAGGAAGGTTCAGTTTGTCTATTAGACAATGCTCTATCCACAAGTGGAGAAATTTTTTAGTACCGGATGGGTACCAGGTGGTGCCCACTCGGCGCATCTGGACCGCCCATTTCGGTTTTGGACGGTTCGGATTTGGAAAGAGAAAAATGAAAGAAAAAGAGGAGAGAGAGACTTTCAATCTGGGCCGTCCAATGCACTTTTGGACGGCCCGGATAGACCGAGTGGGCACCACGCCACGTGGTACCCACCGGGTACCCAAAAATTTCTCCCACAAGTGAAAGGGAAATAGTTGTACTAATGCCACCATCCCCATCTCATAAAGAAACCCATGCAACCTAAATCAGCGAATGACATAAATAAGCATATCTCTTGTGTATGTCCACCAAAAACACAACTACCAAAAATAAAAATAAAAATGGCTCTGTTTCAATCTTAACGGCTCGGATTTGGAAAGAGAAAAATGAAAGAAAAAGAGGAAAGAGAAGCTTTCAATCTGGGCCGTTCAATACACTTTTGGACGGTCCGGATAGACCGAGTGGGCACCACGCCACGTGGTACCCACCCGGTACTCAAAAATTTCTCCCACAAGTGAAAGGGAAATAGTTGTACTAATGCCACCATGCATCCCCATCTCATGCAGAAACCCATGCAACCTAAATCAGCGAATGACATAAATAAGCATATCTCTCGTGTATGTCCACCAAAAACACAACTACCAGAAGCAAAAATAAAAATAAAAATAAAAATGGCTCTGTTTTAAATTAAAATCACAATCTGATTTTCGATTCACATTTGGATTCCAAACCCCGAGTCAGAACAACGATAGAGATGTCGCACGTACTAAAAACTTCTGCCCGCAATTTGAATACCTTAAGCACACTCACCGTACCCTGCAAAGTTGCGCTCGATGTCAAATCAAAGCGCCCGGTAACAAGATCTCTTAAAAAATGGTGATTCAACACCAACTTATCTGCAGTAACACTTGCGTGAGTTCTTATGTTAAGTTCTCCGCGTGCAGGGACTGCTTCAGGTTCAATTGGAACTTCTGCTATGTTGGTTCCACGGTAGCTAATGTACGCTTTCGTGTTCTTGTATTTGAAGCTTCCGTAATTGGGGTTGCGAATAGTAATCACCATGCCTAACGTAACATTTAGGCGAAATTTCGGAAAGACACGGAGTTGGATGTTTTCGAGGCTAGCTGGGTGGGGAGTGACATGAGGTTCTTTAGGCTTAAGCATGGCAAAATACAAGATCAAGGAAATAACTACGAAGACGATCAGTAAAATCAAGGTCACGCCGCAGCAGATTTTTAGACGTTTGTGAAATTTTTCGCTCCCGCTCATAGTTGCTAATCTTCGGACTGGGGAAGCCGATAACATCGAGATTTTTCGATGTTTATGGTTTTGGCAGTGGATATGGGTTGTAAATAAGCACATTAGGCATACAAATTAACTATATCGAAATAAAGCATTTTGATCATGCTACTTGAAAATGAACGATTTCGCAAATAAAACAAAATAATACGACATGATAACCTATGTATAAACGTAACGATCAATGCATGGAAGGGAAAAAGATTAGTTTCGGCCTCTGTGGGTTTGTAACTCCGTGTAACACGTTAATGGCTTCCTGCCCTCAACATTCTACGGCCGTTTCTCCACGAATGCGCACTCGTAGATTGAAAACACGATCGAAAGGAAATTTGTAAGTTATACAAAACAATACACAACTACTAATATATATGGGCTTATTATCAGAGGTTTTTTTAGAAAATAAAAATAAAAATTAGAGAAGAAGGCAAGAGAGCTACTAGGCAAACATATGTTCCAAGGAATGGGAGGGTTACTATTAATTGTTTTATAAACCAAGGTCTCATGTGCTTTTGAGTAACTGATATGTGGGTTAATACATAAACTTAAAGCACAATGGTCAAGTAAATAAAACTTTAATTTCTAGTTGTAACAGATATGCAATTAACTTAATACTCAATTTTGAGCCAAATATATAGTAACATATCACCAATTACAGTTTTTAGTAACTCGTGTATCTAAGCCAGCTTACGCGCGTCTTGACTAATCATAGGGAATCAATCTCATCTCTTATTTGCGGGGAATATCACCCGGCCACTACGTGAGCAACTGCAACATCAAGCTAATTACTTAATGCTACAAATAAAGTTATAGATCTCTCTTGATCTTTTTTCTTTTTGCTGGCGTTCAAGTTATCTCTTTAGTTACCAAATATTTTTGTGTTTTCCCTATAGGAATAATACCAACACATACTAACATACAAAGACAAATACTGATTGTTCAACTCATGGACCACAGTATCGTTACTCTGTTATCACTCACTTAATTTATCTATACCGACGATCAGCCTCTTATTTGTTGTTTTGTTTTTGTGCTTCATATCCTAATGTTTTTATCTCTATGTAACTTTGTTTTGTGCGCGAATTATTTATTTGCCCATGTTTTGTTTGGATGCCTGATGCCCTATTTCTGTTCAAAAAAACAATCAAAGAATTAAATCACCTTCCCCAAATGGAGTACTACTTATCTTTTTTGATGGCCAATTGGCCATAGTTGGTTTCATGTTTAGATAATAGGCCGTGAAATAGGGGATGCCGTAGGCCCATAGTCGTATTGTTCAGCCCATTTGTTCGCTGCGTTTTGATAAATCATATCACTGTGAATGAAATAGACCGTGATATGATTCATTGGGCTTAAGAAAAGGCCAAGCCCAGTTGAAACACTGAAAGGCAGTTCTCCTGGTCTGAGTACTCTCGTAGCTCAATGTGGCATTGTCTTGTGGTATTTCCCGCAAATAAAAAACCAACATCACACAATACAGGTCACTTTTTGCCTCCTAATCACCCAAAAAAGTGAATGGTAATATCTCTACTGCAAAGTTTGCCGCTCAAATGGTTAGAGTACCACTAAACACAAATATTTTCCCTTACCTTGTTATATAGAAATCACTCTGCCTCCCTTTCCATCCTTTTGGAGTTCACCCTACTCCAAGGACTCATTTGTTTGGAAGATTAGGGAACGAATAAGAAACGTAATCTTGTGGAGTCCATAAATTCGGTGTTTGGAACCCCACAAATTGAGACGAAATTAAGGACGTCTATATCTCATACGTACGTTGGGTTACGAACCCATGGAGTAGGATTACACATCCCCTTATTCAAGACTGTATTGAGGTGACTGATTCATCCTTTGTCTATGAAAAACTTGTCGTTTCACGAGAATGCATACCGCATTTCCTACCAAAACAAGCACTGAAATTTTTCGCCATTCGCCATTTCTATAATCCATTCATATCCATGTATTTTATATAGCTTTCGTTTATTTCGGCATAAACAAAACAGCCCCAAGAATCATTTTCTTCTCATCCAAACATAACACCATCGGAAATCAACAAGCTAGAGAAACTAACAAAATAGGTTTACTTGCGAAAACAAAACTAGGCAAGTAATTAAAACAAGTCAAAGATGAAGAAAGATGATTACAAGAAAGGACTCTCTCTACCAACATCACAATTTGATTTTCGAATAGCAGTTGGACTCCAAACTCTGATTGTGAATGAAAATAGAGATGTCACAAGTACTTAAAATCATCGCTTTGTGTTTAAATATCTTAAGCGCTTTCGCTTTACCATGCAAAGTAGCCTTGGATGTCAAGTTGAAACTCCCAGCAATAAGATCACTCAAGAAATGTGAGTTAGTAATCAACTTGTCTGCAGCGACATTAGCGTAGGTGCTCAAATTGAGTTTCCGGCGTGCAGGGACAGTTTCACCTTCAATCGGTACCTCTGCTACGTTGGTTCCATGGTAATCGATATAAGAAGTGGAATTCTGGTATTTGAAGCTTCCGTAGTTGCGATTGTTGATTGTAACTACCAAGCCTTTGGTGACATTGAGGCTAAAAGCTGGGAAGATTTGGACTTCAATGTTTTCAAGGCTTACTGGATGGGCTGTGACTTGAGGTTGTTTAGGCTTAAACATGGTAAAATACAGGGTCACACAAACAATTGTGAAGACGATCAACAAAACGAAGGTCGTAGCACAACAGATTTTCAGGCCTTTTGGGGAACTTTTAGCTCCAGGCATATTCACGATGATTGTGGGATTGGAGGTGAAATTCTTATTTTGCTACCAACCCAATAATCAACCAATAATATGAATGAAGAATAAACGATGAACACCGGATATACGTGGAAAACTCCAAATGGGTAAAAACCACGAGAAGAAATCAAACACTATAAAACATTGTGTAGTTATAAGCAGTCTTACCTTACGATTTGAATCCTCACAATCACCCTAAGACCTATTTACCGAATCAACGTTCACCACACCCAATATTTGATTGCCGTTCACTCGAATCCTCAAGCCTTCCAAAAGGCTTCGGAAATCCACTGAAGAACAAAACTCTGAATATGTTGAGATAAAAAACCGTGAGCACCTCTGGGAGTTTGAATGTGTTGGGTTCCCTCTGAGCGGAGGCTTGGGACAAGAAAATGCACCTATAGTGCTCTGTGTGTGTTGACAAAAGAAGAACAAAAGTTTAGTGGGGCTCTTTTGTCTATATACCTGGAAAAGAAAAGAAAAACGGTGGTAGTGTTGTGTGTGCCTCAGTGTGTGTTCAGGTGGTCAAAGTAAATTGGGGCAGCAATTGCAAGCCAATTTAATCTCCATTATTGAAGCAATCAACTGCTGCAGCTTCGTGTATGTGCGCTGCGGTCCAAAAGGAGAAACAGGTGCAGCCATTCTTCTCCTCTTTTGTATTGGTGATTATTGGATATACTTTAGGGTGTTTGTGAGATCTTAAATCTCTTTGTAAACCCATTTGTAAGAACTTTTGTCGATAGTGGAGTCGGAATTCGGTCCCGTGGACGTACCTCACATTTTGTGTGAATCACGTAAAAATTTTTTGTGTTCGTTTGGTTTGTAGTTTTGCGCATTTCAGTTTGATTCACTGCAGTTTCATTGTTTCCTTCGTAATTTACTTGTGGAAAATTCCGCATATTTTTCCTAACAGAATGATGCTTCAATCGTCCGCCAAATGGATTGCTGTAGCGGACCGAACTCAACTCTGGCTTCGCCGGGGCTCGGCTACGCCGAGACATGCCGGTCGTCGGCTTTGCCTTCACTTTGCGTCCAGCAACGGAAAGAACCATGTCAAACTCGGCCACCTTTGGGAGGTGGCCCCGTAGACGATTTTTGCTTGGCCCAAAGTCCCTTTAGGCTCGGCTACCCGCGCGATCTTACGGGCTCGGCCACCTGCACACTCACGTGTCGCCCCGGGTGCTGAGGCGGTTACACCAAAGGATAATCACAAGCGCACGTGGAATGTGCCAGCTCACACCAAAACGGTTACCAGATTCATCCGGTGACGTCACGACAACATCGCCTGACCCGTGCAAGGCACGTGCCTGTGCTTGGAGAGCAAGTCAGGGAAACTCTATAAATACTGAAGGATAACGCCTCTGAAGAGGTACGCACTCTTACACGCGATTACCCACTAAAAACCCTAGTCTCTTCCTCTCTTCCTACACACACTTATCCTCTCGCCGGAGGGCCTTGCCGGGCGACCCCCGGCCAGGTCTTAGTTGTGCGCTCATTGTGCAGGCTGCATGGAGAAGGCTAGGAGACCACTGAACCAGCGGAGGAAGGACTCGAGCCAGAAGAGATCATGGGCCACACAATTGGTGAACCCGACGTGAAACCTTCTCAGCTTCTGATCCAAACGGCTCAAACCCTCTTCCAAATCAACTTCCTCTAAAAAAGACGAACGAAAATTCAACAGCGATGGGCGAAGATCCACCAAACGTTTCAATTTCTGGGGCCAAAGACACCAGTGGAAACGCAATCCTCCCACCGTTTTCAGAAAGGCACATGTCCATCTCACTACCTCCCGATTCCGAGCTATCTCCGGCCGCGGATGACATAACAGCGGCCTACATCCGCCTTCTGCAATGACGAGACGACGAAAGGGATAATGAACTTGCGGCGCTAAGGGCGGAGGTGGCCCAAATGAAGCAACATTTACAGGACGCAACTCCAGCCGCCTCTAGATCTACCAGAGACAACGTTGCTTTTAGGCAACAAAGGCCTCCGATCCACCAGTGCCTGGGGGACCAATGAAAAAAGAGCCACAAACTAGAAGGTCCAGCTGTGATGGTCGACCTCAAAAGCCGATTCACGAGGACCAGCTCATGAAGTTCACTGAATCTCCCTTCTCAAAAAAGATCCAGGCCGAGCTTCAAAAACATGGAGTACATTTGCCAAAAGACTCACGAAGAATTCTTGACCGAGCATGACCGACCTCTGCAACGCTGATTCCAGTCACACCCGTGTATCACCATCGTACAAGATTGATCTTTAGTTCGGCTCAGAGATTTCAGCCGCCATCGCTTCGGCCACCATGACAACCAAGAAGCACCCCAAGACATACAATTATGCCGAACCTAAACCCCATACTACGGTTGGGGCTTATGCTTTGGCTCGGATTGAGCAGTTTGACGTTAGAACCTACGATCTGGAATCAACACGAAGGCTGATCCAATGGTTGGCACTTTCTCCATCAAAGACCTTCATATCCGTCTGCCAACTCTCTGTGTTCAAGGCTACCGCACTTTGGCGACATAGCCACGAGAGCAACTAAGTTTTATCTGACACGATCAAGGCACTGACCGAGTTTGCTAATTTGGTCATGTTTGGTTCGGCGCAGACGACGTTCATGCGAATGGTTACAAGCAATCGACCTATGCTGAAGTTGACGTTCCTCTCTACGGCTGAGTACAACCACAATTTCAATCCAAAATATTCCTCCACACCGGCATAGGCCGAGCATCTAAACGATGACTTCGGTCACACCTATACAAACGGCGTTTGTGCCATCAACGGCCTTTGGCCAACTCTCAACCGTCGGGGCTTTTTAGAGTCCAATCGACTGTTCGGTGCTTGCACCATCAACAGCCTTCGGCCAACCCTCAACCGTCGGGGCTTTTTAGAGTCCAATCGACTGTTCGGTGCTTGCATCATCAATGGCCTTTGGCCAACCCTCAACGGCTTTCGGCCAACTCTCAAACCGTCGGGGCTTTTTAGAGTCCAATCGACTGTTCGGCGCTTGTGCCATCAACGACCTTTAGCCAACCCTCAACCGTCAGGGCTTTTTAGAGTCCAATCAACTATTAAGCACTTGCGCCATCAACGACCTTCGTATCAAGTCGGCCAACTCATCAAACCGTCGGGGCTTTTTAGAGTCCACACGATGTTCGGCTCTTGCGCCATCGCGTTCAGCGCTTGCGCCATCAAAGACCATATCAATCGGCCAACTTTCTCACGCCCGGGGGCTTCCTAGAATCTGCATGGCATTCGGCCCTTGCACCATCAAAGGCTGTCATTATGGTTCAGCCATTGATATTCGGCCGACTCATTGTCAACTTCTCCTGTACTCTATTTGTACCAGAAGAAGTTGAGGGACTATTGTAGTGGTCCGAATATTCTGGTTCGGCCACAATCGCTACATTCGGCGGAAGGCCACGAGGCTTAGCCATTTCTTCTATTAGAGCTCATCCACGAGGCTCGGCTCGACCCGGAGATAGGCAGCTAGGCTCGGCCATGTCTCCCACAATGCTCCCTCGAAGCTCAGGCTTGGCTAGGAGTTAGGCGACGCTCCTTCGAAGCTCAGGCTCGGCTAGGAGTTAGGCGACTCTCCTTCGAAGCTCAGGCTCGGCCCGGAGATAAGCAGCTAGGCTCGGCCATGTCTCCCACAATGCTCCCTCGAAGCTCAGGCTCAGCTCGGAGCTAGGCAATTGGTCTCGGCCATATCTCCCATGATGCTCCTTCGAAGCTCAGGCTCGGCCCGGAGCTAGGCAACTGGGCTCGGCCTTGTCCCCACAATGCTCCCTCGAAGCTCGGCTCGGCTCGGCCCGGAGCTTGGCAACTAGGCTCAGCCTTGTCCTCATAATTCTCCCTCGAAGCTCAGCTCGGCTCGACCCGGAGCTTGGCAACTAGGCTCGGCAGAAGCTTATTAAATGGCTCACGTTCGGCGAGAAGCAGATTCGGCCAAAAACTAACATCAATCCCTACCACGCGCTCGGCGTCTGTAGAGATTGAGGGGCTATTGTAGCAGACCGAACTCAACTCTGGCTTCGCCGGGGCTCGGCTACGCCGAGACATGCCGGTCGTCGGCTTTGCCTTCACTTTGCGTCCAGCAACGGAAAGAACCATGTCAAGCTCGACCACCTTTTGGGAGGTGGCCCCGTAGACGATTTTTGCTTGGCCCAAAGTCCCTTCAGGCTTGGCTACCCGCGCGATCTTACGGGCTCGGCCACCTGCATACTCACGTGTCGCCCCGCGTGCTGAAGCGGTTACACCAAAGGATAATCACGAGCGCACGTGGAATGTGCCAGCTCACACCAAAACAGTTACCAGATTCGTCCGGTGACGTCACGACAACGTCGCCTGACCCGTGCAAGGCACGTGCCTGTGCTTGGAGAGCAAGTCAGGGAAACTCTATAAATACTGAAGGATAACGCCTCTGAAGAGGTACGCACTCTTACACACAATTACCCACTAAAAACCCTAGTCTCTTCCTCTCTTCCTACACACACTTATCCTCTCGCCGGAGGGCCTTGCCGGGCGACCCCCGACCAGGTCTTAGTCGTGACTCATTGTGCAGGCTGCGTGGAGAAGGCTAGGAGACCACTGAACCAACGGAGGAAGGACTCGAGCCAGAAGAGATCACGGGCCACACAATTGCCACTCCCAGATTCAAGCTAGACATGCTTGTCGTTTTTTATTGATTCATCTCTTGACCAAAGACCCACATTTCTTTTTTTCTTTTCCCGCTGCTGCTACGTTTTCTCGTTATCCTAGCAGTCAATAAAAGACTGCTATAAATGTTTGGGAGTCTACTTTTTAGCTTTTTATTTTTAACTTTTTGTCCTTTTGGTTTTTTAAATTATGGTTAGAATATATTTTGAATTCGGTAAAGTTTTTGGATGATATGTGCAGAATGCATTTTGCAACAAGAGTAGTGTTTGGGAAATATGTAATGAAAATGAATTATGGGTTATTTTTTACCATGTTACCCCTGTTATTTATTATGGTGTATAATGTATAGGAATAATGTTTTAATCAATTTTTTTGAGTTATACTGAGAAATTATTTTTTTGCTCGGCAATTGAAAGTCTCAAACTATTTTTTAGATTATGATTTTTCGTTTTAAGTCTTCTATGGTCTTACTTTCCGCCAACAATATTTTTTATTTTTTATTAAAATAATAATTAAGTTAAATTGAATTAATTGAAAAAAAAAACAGATAACGTTAACATGAGGAGGGTATTTTGGTTATTATCTGAGTAAGTGGAGGGTATTATGGTCTCTAACCACAACACCTGAAATTGAGTTTGAAAATAAGAATGGGAAAAGGAGCTCCACACCTCTTTTTGAGTTCTCCTCTAGAAACATGAAGGAGGTGTTTGGAAACCTACATTTTGGCTTTTCATTTTCAATTTTTTAGCTTTTTGGCTTTTTAGATTATGACCAGAATGTATTTTGAATATGGTAGGAGTGTTTGGTAGATGATTGTCGAAAATCAATTATGGATTGAATTTTTACCATATTGCCCTTTGTCTTTATTACTTTGTCGAAGATGGAGGGAGGAAAGTGGGTATTTTGATAATTGACTACAAAATGGAAAAATGCAAAAATGTGAAAAACACCTCTAGACCTGTTTCTGGGTTTTTGCCTCTAAACCAAAAAATCAAGAATCTATTCTCATAATGGGATGCCAAACACTCAAAATAAAAAAATGAAAATGGAAAAATGGAAAAATGGGTTCTCCAACACCTTCGAAATTGGAGAACTCATTCTCCGAGAACTCATTTCAAGGGAGTCTCCCAAACACCTAAAATGTGAAAATAAGAAGTAGAAAAGGCAAAAGCAAGCAGCCAAACACCTAAGTCAGCAATCAATCGAAAGCTGCTGGATAGCGGAGTCATCAGTCAAAAAGAAGAGAATTTTATTTTGTTATCCGTACTATGAGCAATTTTGGGAGAGATTCGTTGTCTCCTTCTCATTCTCTTTCTCTTTGCTGGCGTACGTCTGTGTTTGCCGTTTGCTTTCCTCTTTCTTGCTTTTTTACTTTCTTTACCCATGTGACTAGTTAATGGCTAATGGACCCACCCCTGGAACCCCCCTCATAGATATGCCAGCAAGAATTTCGTAGCCTCTTTCTCGTGGGCCAGGGTCCAGTCAAGCACTCAACCCAATTCTTCCAATCAGTTCGCTCCAATTTTGGACTACTTGCGGATTCTTTGGAGGTCCACAATAATGATAAAAAAAATTCACTTTTTAAAATTTATCGAGACGAATGGCCAAATCAAAAATTACGTTGATTGAATGTCTCTTGATATGATTTCTAAATGTATTTATTGGAGTAACACTTGACTGACCCTTGTCCCTCTCGTAGCCTGTAGAAAAATTGAGAAGATAGGATCAAATAGGAATTTTTGGTGAGCTTAATAAAAAGGTGCTGTCAATGCCAAAATTATTTTGTTTGTGCCAAAATTGTAGTGTATTAAATTTTAGTACCATCTGTAAGGTATAAAGGCTTTTACGCACTAGAATTTTGGCACAAATAAAAATAGTTTTGAAATTACCATTTTGCTAAGAAAATCCTGTATCAATTTAAATATTGCCTCCACATTATAATCACCCAATATTATGAACATAGGACGGAAAGCATCATTTTGATTTATACGCTAAGCATGTTTATCATATTCATCAAGCTAAAAATATAATATTACAAGTACAACATTTATGATTTATATAATAATCTGTTTTATAATAGAGATAAATTCAGAACGGTACCGGAAAAATTTATTGAACTGGTACATACCGTATGAGTAATATAAATGGTAATATAGTGCCAGTAAGATATCCAAAACCTTGATTCTATGGTCTATTTTGATATACTTTCTCATAACTGATGCGAAACCTATGACATAGTGAAGATAAACTCACCAAAGAAGATATGTGACAAAATCAACAATGAATTAATTAAAATTGAATAATCAAAAGTTATCACATCACTTTTTGGTTATCCATTTAATATATAGTTGTGCTATATACATAACAATCCAAATACAATACCAAAAATAACCTCTCACATATTTGTGGGGCCCACACGCACTAGAGATTGTGTTTGATATTGTGTGTATAGGTCCTACGTGTATGTGAGAGGTTGTGTACCTAGACGTTTTGTTTAGTGTATGGCTAAAGTTAACAACCATAAACTCCACGATAGCCTAACCAAAATGAATTGGCAAAAATTCAAAACCAATGGTCGACTTAAAGTGGAATTACTCTGCCTCCCTTTCCATCCTTTCGAAGTTCACCCTGATGCAATCGCTCGTTTGTTTGGAAGATTAATTAGGGCACGGGATTGGAGATGTAATCTTGTGGAGTCCATAAATTTGGTGTTTAGAACCCCACAAATCGAGACGAAATTAAGGGCGTCAATATCTTGTACGTACATTGGGTTACGAACCCATGGAGTAGTACACATCCCCCTTAATGAAGACCATATTGAGGTGACTATTTCGTCCTTTGTCTATGTAAAACTTGTCGTTTCAGGATAATGCATACTGCATTTCCTACCAAAACAAGCACTGAAATTTTTCGCCTTTGCCGTTTCTATAATCCATTCATATCCATGTATTTTTTACATCCGTTTCGTTTATTTCGGCACAAACAAAAGTGCCCCAAGAATCATCGTCATACCATCCAAACATAACCCCAGCGACGGAAAGCAACAAGCTAGAGAAACAAGCATATTTTGTACAACTAGATTTACGTGGTACATGCATTTTCTTTACTTAAAAACTAACAAAACTAGGCAAGTAATTAAAATAAGTAAAAGATGAAAGATGATTACAAGCAAGGACTCTCTCTACCAACATCACAATTTGATTTTCGAATGGCAGTTGGACTCCAGACTCTGATTGCGAATGAAAATAGAGATGTCACAAGTACTTAAAATCGTCACTTTGTGTTTAAATATCTTAAGCGCTGTCGCTTTACCGTGCACAGTAGCCGTGGATGTCAAGTTGAAACTCCCAGCAATAAGATCACTCAAGAAATGTGAATCAGTAATCAACTTACCAGCAGTGACATTAGCGTAAGTGCTCAAGTTGAATTTCCGGCGTGCAGGGACAGTTCCACCTTCAATCGGAACCTCTGCTATGTTTGTTCCATGGTAATCGATATAAGAAGTGAAATTCTGGTATTTGAAGCTTCCGTAGTTGCGATTGTTTATTGTAACTACCAAGCCTATGGTGGCATTGAGGCTAAAAGCTGGGAAGGTTTGGACTTCAATGTTTTCAAGGCTTACTGGATGGGCTGTGACTTGAGGATGTTTAGGCTTAAACATGGTAAAATACAGGGTCACACAAACAATTGCGAGGACGATCAACAAAACGAAGGTCATACCGCAACATATTTTCAGGCCTTTTCGGGAACTTTTAGCTCCCGGCATATTCGAGGAATTTTGGGATTGGCGTAACTGTTAACGAAGAGTTGATTTTCATATCTTGTTTTGTGATTTAGATAATGAGATTTTCTTTGCCGTTCAAAAAAAAAATTGTTTTTGGTGATTTACCAGGTTCAGCATAGGCTTAATAGGGATATGCTCTTTAGAAATTTTTTATAAAAAATGCTTTGAGGCCAATCCAGGTCTCTTTAGTGACTGTATTAAGGCAAGTTTGGTACTAAAATAAGGTGGAGGGAGAGAACGGGAGCTGGGTTGTGTTGGAAGTTGAAGATTTTAATATTATAAGCCAAAAAGGAAGAATTAGGACCCCTTGTTCGAAATCCGCCTTAAGCCCCGGAAATGTCGGGCCGGACCTGGACAAAGTCGATTTGGTATATGTTTTGATTATGCTTGTAGCTAGATACTTTTTGTTACACCTTTAGGTCTGGGTAAAATACATGATATATGGAGAGAAGATGGATGATAAGATTTATCTTCAAAATGTCATGGTAAAACCAACTTATAAATCAAAAAAGATAATGAAGGAAACACGCCTCTCCATTTGCTTGCTATATCCGGCCGATCGCAAAAATAGTACGTTATGGAGGAAATATGGTGTATATTGGTTTGCATTCAACAAACAAAACATGAGCCCGGCGGAGTTAGCACTGTCCCAGGTAAGGATGTCAAACTTGACTGCACTAACATGTTTTCTCGTCACCTGTTTGTGCTGTTAATTATATGTAGTTCCGATTAACCATAGTAGTCCGTATGTCCCAATTTATTTGGCAACTTTTTTATTTTTATTTTTGATGCTCGCAAAATATTTGTTATATAATTTTAAAAATTAATAGACCGAAAACACAACTCCCTTTTTGTCTCACATCAGTTGAATTATAAAGTAAAAATGTTAAATGGGTGTCAAACGAGTTGGGCTGGCACAGGCACGACATATTTAAGAGTGACATGACACGTCTCGAGCATGGTACAACACGGCACAATCCCTACAGCGGACCAGGCTTAGCCATTGTTTTGGTGCACACGGCACGGCACGGGCACGAAAAAGGCACAAGCACAGCACGGGCACAACATGACACAATTAAAAATTCACAGATGTAAAATAAATTACTACAAAAGTAGATGTACACTAGATACATTATTTGTCCCATAATTATTTTTATTTTTGCCATATTTTATAGTTCACAGGGATTAATGAGAAGTTAGTCAATGAGGAGCTCGGAGGCTATCCATAGCCCTGAAACCCCAAACCCCGCCCCGCGTGGAACTCGAAGCTTGGTCTCCATGGAGGGGGGACATGAGCAAACCATCTCGCCAAGCATGATTTCTCTGTCCCATAAAGATAAAGATAGTACCTCGTCTATAAGGAAAATATTTTTTTTTATAAAGAAAAAAAGGTTTTCATATCATTAAAAAAAGGAAAGAAATCCATAAAGAAAGGTTTCCATAAAGATTTTTTTTTTATAAGGAAAGAAAGGTTTCCATATCATTAAAAAATAATACAAAATAGAAATCCTGTAGTGATACACCTAGGGGTGAGCAAAAAATCCGTCAAACCGAGAATCCAGTTCCAACAAATCCAAACTGAATGATTTGGTTAGGTTTTTTAGTAGGGTGGTTTGGTTCAGGTTTAAAAAATTTAGAAACCGCGTTAATAGTTTGATATGTGGATTTACATTAATGATTTCAGTTCCAAACCGATCCAATCCGTATATAGATATAATATATATACATATAACTCATTTAATTTAGATACACCAAGCATACATGAAAGTTATTGTCAACTATTTTTCTAAAATATAATTTATTCAATCCACCGTCTTATTCATTATTCATTTATATACTACCAAAATTATTTAGTATAAATTTCTATATATCACAACTCATTCCTATAATCTCAAAAGCACATAGTATATAGATGTATAATGCTCCATTTAGTGAATACTGATTCCACAGCTCAATTAATTCCTAATTTTTTCTACAAATAAAACCAGTTCTTAGTTTATCTCCGCAATTTTGAGTACTTTAAATAGTTTACAAAGATAATATCTCAATTTCAAGTAAACCGTGGTTCGAAATTGAAACCGAACCGTAGTCTAATGGCTTGGATTGGTTTGGTTCTCCAAATACATAATCCGTATGTAATGGTTTGGTTTTTAGTTCACTATAAAACCAAACCAATCCGATCAATGCTCACCCCTAGATACACCAGGGAGCATCATGCACAAATATAGTACCTCGCCTATCACTACACTTCATCTCACCTCTCATTTTTTTCTAGAAAGAAAAACATAAAAGAATCCCAAAATTAGTAAGACACCTAACACACCAAAAAGCCCAGCACCTAAATAGAAAGCCCAAAACAAAAGGAAAGAGCCCCAACTCTAATCGCCTTGTCTACACAAACCAGCAACCAAAGCAAAGGGCAAGAATTGGATATGGATGAATGATCATCCACCGTATCTTTTGCAGCTACACAGTAGAGAGGAGAATGAACTGATTTTATATGGAGCTACAGGAAAAAAGCCCAACCCCGTTTAAAATTGAAAGGCAATTTTTTCACTCACTTTTGGTATGGAGTTTTTCAACTCTAGTGAGCTGAGTGAAAAATACCAAACCTTTGGTTGCAATTTGGGCCTGGGAAAAGCCCAAAAAATTAAGCGTTTCGGGGTATATAAATTGGAGCATCTATTCTAATAAGGTGGCATTGCGAAATACTTTTTGCCCTTTGTTTGCTTGGGTCAGAGTGTTTAGGGGCTCTTTGGCCGTATGTCTATCAGCATGTGTGCTGGTGGTTTTTGGGTTTCGGCTTCTGGCTAATTGGTCTATGTCGGTCGTTATTAACGCGCGCAATCCGGCCAACGAATTTGCCGCCGTTTTGTATTCTTATTTCTTTTGATTTTTCTTTTCACGCATGAACACACACGCTCATTGTCACATGCACCCACGCACATGGTTTGTTCACATCTAAAAGGTAGGGGGAGGAGGAGTAGTTAATTCACGCAAGGTTTATGTACTTTTTTTTTAATCGGCAAAAAAAGGGTTTCCATATCATTAATGAATCAACAATACACAAAAAAAAAACCTATAGTAACAACAAAAGAAGTAATGCCTTGAGATAGCTTTGAAAAGCTAGAGCTTGCGATAACTCAATCTATCTCCTCACCTCACATTTTCATCAGATAAGAAAAAGTACATCAAAGATACCAAATACACCATGTTGGCAAAGATACCAACTACGTACAACAAGACCAAACAACCGATGGGCCAGGCCCAAATCTCAAATACACATCTAATGAGCCAAAGCCCTATGCACGTTGGGTTGAGTTTTGTATTGTCTCGGGGGTTTGGCCGTCAGTGGAGATGATTAGGGTATGGATTGGTTTCGTAACAAGACTAAAGTCGATGACTCAGTGTTACTTGGGATTCGTAACAAGACTAGAGTCAAAACTAGAGTTGGCTCTAAAGTTGTTTGATAAAATTGTCAGACTTAATGTAAAGATTCAGTAAATTTATTTCAGGATTATAATAGTCAAACCTCGATTTTTGATAAATTATACTTAATTTGCTGAATTATGACTAAAGGAACAAAACTTTTTCTAAAGAATTACGTACTACTTAATGCCTCCGAAATTCTTTGGAAAATCGGAGCATTACACGTTTGTTTACCATTGCCCCATTAAATTCTTCGTTGGTCTGGCAGGATCAAAATAAATTGCACTGTTTAAATATCCACCTTAATTCTACTGGCTATCCATCCAATTAAGAATAAATTCTCTTCCTGGCAAATTTCCATTTCTAGAGATTTATCCCCTACGATAAATCCAAAAATCGATAGTAGCAATTTGACCTGGCAAAAACAAAACCGAAAGATAACTTTAGAACCTAATTAAAGTTTTCCACAAACAAAAAAGGGAAGAAGAATGCAGTCTCAAGCTAATTAATTGCAGTTTGAAATTTTAAAATGTCAGTAAACAAAGTATTATATATACACCCATGATCAGCTAATTAAAATTTATACAGCTTTAGACAACTGGTATTACCAACAATTTACATTCATGTTCTTTTTAAACTAATAAAATTCTAAGCTTCAAAATAAAAATTAACATCTTATCCCTCTAATATTGTCTTTTCTTTTTTTTCTTCATTATTAGCCCCATCCACACTGCAAGACCGATTCAATCTGATTTACTTTTTCAATGATTTTTATTTAATCTAGAACAGACTGTCCAACCTTTGAATAGCTGTATTCTACTATATAAGTAAGGTAGTACCGCCTTGTTTATCCAACTACACTAGGGAAAATGACGGTCAATGACGTGTTTTGATAATTAATATCCGCCAAGGACATTTTCAACATTAACAAATGTTCTAAGCATGTTGTTGGCAGATATTAATTATCAAAATACGTCCTGGGCTGTCATTTTCTCACTACAACTACATGGTATTGCGGGCGGCTTTTTATTAGGGAAAATGATTACGCGTGGCAAAAACAAAAGCAAAATAAAATATTTCAAGAATTTTTCTTTCAAGAAAAACCGCGTTCATTATAGCTAATTGAATTTCTTATGTTGTTGACATTTCATTGAGCGATTCTGAAGAGCTGAGTATGGAAGGCCGTAGGCTCATTCGAAGATCTTTTTCCCTATTTTATATAATATGTTTTAACAATAAAATTTTCTTCGCCGTTCAAAAATAAATACATTATATATTTCAACAAAATAAGGAAAAGCTTTCTCTCAAAAAACCTAGTTGCGCCACGGGCTTGTGTTCCACACGGAAACACTTAAAAAAAAGTTTGAATATTGTCCTCTCGGCCATCGTGGAATGAATTGTATCAACCTGAGGAATGACTTTTTCCTCCTGTACAAGTTTTGTAGGTTGTAATATTTTCTTATCAATGCATCTCTAACGTGTTTCCAAAAAAAAAAAAAGGATTTAAAAGTAACACTCAGTTTAATAGTTGCTTTTTATTGTTTTTCTGATCGAAGTAATAGTTGCTCGATTTAATTTCTTCAGTTGAATCGTTTACAATTTTACATTATTTTATTTTCGGAACAACGATCGGAGGTGTTCGGGTCATCTTACACACACCTCAACTAATCTCTTCCTCAATCCAGTCAATTAAGGGAGGTCGTCCACGCTGAGA
Organism: Rhododendron ovatum; assembly: GCA_019656835.1. Classification (NCBI taxonomy): domain Eukaryota; kingdom Viridiplantae; phylum Streptophyta; class Magnoliopsida; order Ericales; family Ericaceae; genus Rhododendron; species Rhododendron ovatum. The sequence continues at coordinate 11,912,168 of CM033795.1, forward strand.
CTATGAAATTCACAAAAAATTACTTTTTTGCAAACTCATTTCAAGAATCGAACCCTGATCATTTATGTGGGGGTAGCAAACTCACCAACCAACTCGAACTAACCTTGTGAACACTAGGTTGAGGCTATCCAATATCCAGACAAACGCTTTATGGAGCCTGCACTTGATGGGGATATCGTAATTAACTTGCTCAGCTAGTAGTATTATGTCATGTAGATTGCAGAACATGTGCTAATGGGAGAGCCATTGACCACAATTAGTTGATAATGTTTGGGTATTTCTTCCATTGCCTGATCATTATTCATTTACTTGAGTCAAGCCCACTACGGGTACACTATTTTATGCTGGTGTTTTTGGTTATTTTATGCAATGCTCCATCTGTTTGGAGTAGTGGGTAGTCTCTTGACTGAGTCTCCTCTTATTTTGTTTTTTGATCCCTTGTTTCTTGATCCTTGTTTAGGGATGGAGTTTCCTCTTAATTTACCGGTTCTTGGATCCATAATATCACATGTTATTATTGTTTTGGCAGAAAAAAAAAACACCGAATTGTGAGTGTGTTCCATATAAATAATCTGAGTCATTTAATTTATTTAAAATTTCAGGATCTTTGTAAAATATCTATCAACTGAATTTTGGTAAAAACTTGATCAATTTCCTTCAATTTTTGGTCCCTTCAAATTTAGAAACTAATAATCGAATGAATTATCAAAATCCTTATGGATATCGATTGAACTGATTTTAAACAAATTGAACTGCTCGAATCATTTTTATAGAATCCCGAGATGGATTCCACACAATCTGGTGTATTCATTTTTTTTGCTCGGCAAACGAAACATTTTATTAAACTCGAAAGGGAACATCGAGAGAAGAAGAAAAGAAACAAAGTGCATCTTAGAGAGACAAACAAAAGAAACCCCAAAAAAAACCTCATCCAACAGAGAGTTGGATGACTGCACCTCAACAGCGAGTTACAATTTTAGTCTACGAATCCCGTCCAAATACCCCTTAAAGTCCTCCACCGAATACATCTGATGTTGTGCTTAGCTCTCATCTACATGGCCACCCTCGTTTTGATTAAATCCGCCACATCCCAACCCACCATAGAAACATTGTTGAAAATATATAATCATTCCGCACCAGCCATTAACGTCCACATGGCCGCCCTGGTGTACTCATTTTGGTGTGCCCAATTTTTTTTTTCTCGGCTAGTTTTATTGTTTTTTAATGTTCTTTTATTTACTTTGTTGATCTGGGGAAACATAATTGCTTGCGTCTTTGATAATAAGTGCTACTACCGAAAGTGATCCAATTATAATGTTTCTCTTTTGGTATTTTCTTCCTATGTGTAGCATGGTAGTAATATTGTATTTGGAATGCTTTTTTATTTTTGTGGTTAATGACAGGATTGATAGAAAAGTTAAATTAACATCTTAGAAGAGGACTCGAACTCAAACCTTAAATGCTATCCTAACTCTAGTAGAATTTTTTTCTAGCCATGAGCCATTCAAATTAAGTTGTTAATTTCTACAAAAGGATTATCTTATATTTCAAGTCAACAAAACCAACCTAATAAATTTATGATAAATTACCAAAATTCACCCCAAGGTTTTGCAAATTATCAATTGCCTCCTCAAATTTGGAAAATTACAAAATATCACCTATCTCATGACAAATTACTCAATTATCGTGATGTAGCTGCTATAAAATTGACAATATCCGTCTGATCACATCCTCAAATCTAAGTTACAATAGATCTTGAAAGGCTGCGCCGCCATAGAGGTGGGAAAATAGCATTTTACAAGCTAAGAAAAGACAAGTTGGTACATTGTAATTAGGTTTGATGATGTCAGACAAATTTCATTGAATTTTCTAGCATCTACATCACGATAATAGAGTAATTTATTACTCATGAGTTAAGGAGTATTTTGTAATATCCCAAACATGAAGGGGCAATGTGGAATTTTTCTAAAACCTCGGGGGTGGTTTTTAAAATTTACTCTAAATTGCAATATACATCCTTTGAGTTTTGATATCTTTAACAGACAGAAGACCATCTCATGAAGGCAAGTTTTTTTTTTTTTCCCTTTTCCTTTTTGAACGGTCTCCTCCTGGTAAGTTGAACGGTCTCCTGTTAACCATGATTATGGGACTTTTCTTTTCCTTTGAAAAAAATTCATATCATTCAAGATTCCGTAATTGACTTTTATATAGTTGATGGCAAAAATATTCGATTAAAGATTCAAAGAAATTGCTACATCAACATTTTTATTATTTTTCTTTTTTTTTCATTATGCAAGTTTATTTTCAAGCCATTACTCACCAAGTTATAGTTACTCATTCTCTCCCTAGTCTTTTATTCAAAAAGACAAATCGATTCTGCCTTCTAGCCGAATAGAATATAACGATAGCAAGCCGATTAAGAGACTCCAGTAAATGTAACTTAGACAACACGCGAAATTCAGTTCATGTTTCGAAATACCATTTCTTATCTTTCTTTCTTTCTTTTTTCGATAACACAAACAGCTTATACGCACCTTGACCAATTCTGAAGGTAAGAATCCCGGACCAATCCCACCTTCTCATTTCATATCTATATTGCTGGGTAGCACAGTTTACTTTCTAAGAATGCCAACCTGCAAAAGGCAGGATAGTAATGTGTCTAATGTCTACTTTTTTGTCAAGTTTTGAAGTAAATTTACATATGTTTGACATGTAAAATTAAATGAATGAAAAATTGTTCATTTCGTTTTTTACACATGCAGCACGAGCTTTATGCTTGTAAAGGTCTAATGACTACCTTACTTCTTTTTTTAAAATTGTGATATCCTTGATATATCCTTTACATATGTCTTCTTTTCTCCCTTTTTTTTTTTCCAATAGTTTCTTCAAATGTATTTTGCATCGGCATTTCAATTAACGTTTACCTTTTTTCGATTGTAAGAGATGTGCATCTACCTGTCAATCAGAATCTTTGCAAAAATAGTATGTTGTGAAAAGTTATTAGATTGGTCCTGGTGAGTTGAAAAAAAAAAAAGCTTAGAAAGAGCATAATTAGGTTATCAGTGAACCTATAAGTGGTGCAAAAAAAGAAGAGAAAACTAAATAAAATGCAAGCGGCAATGAGAGTTGAGGTGGGTTGGGATTGGATTAGTTATTCATAAAAAAATAGTAGGATGTTCATTGTTATTTAACAAGAAATTAGATTTTCTTCAATTTTATGATTAATCATTGGTCTCGATAAGAGCGATGATAAAAGTATTGAAATGCAAATTTCATAGTATGTAAAAAGTTCTAATAACAAAATTTTAATTATAAGTATTAAGTATGTACACCTCTTTCGAAAATCCTTCGTCTTTGGATAACTTCTTTTTTCACAATGTTTTGATTTTAAAATTCAGATCATCAAAACTAATGATTAAATCAAAAAATATAACCCCAATTTAACAAAAACTCAAATAGGACGACACAAATTGGAAGATCGACTAGTACGTACGGATCATAATTCATATTGTGGTCCAATAAACTTATCATCCAGACTTTTATTTATTTTCTTCTTCTCTATAAAGTTGTACAAATGCTAGCAATTATAAGAAGAAAAAAAATCAAGAACACTTTTAGCAATTCCAAGTCTCCAATATGGAGAACTTGCAAATTGGCCCACTTGGTTGGGTAATTACCTAAGTTTGTATGAATGAATTTAGTACATTTCCTATATAAACTACAAGTATTAATGACTCAGGAAATATGAATGTCCCATTGTTTTGGTTAGTCAGGCCCGACATTATTATCAAGATTTAATACAAATATTTAAAGATGTCTTCATTCATCTTTCGTCCGTCTGTTCAAAAAACATATACTGTAAAAAAAAATGACACACAAAAAGGAAAAACAAATACTAGAAAACAAGAATTTTTATTTGGGCCGTATTACTCCAAATCTTATGTTCATTTCATAGGTAACGCCTAGGTTTTAGTAATTAATAGTACAGATCAGACACATGCACTTTCTGGTCCTTTTACAACGTCTCTCTTTGTCGCCGGCCTTATAAAAATATTTCCAATTGTTTTTCCCAACAAATATACCTACATATGTATAAGCAGTAGACCCAATTTTTCTTGAGCTCCCTTTTTGCCTCTCTCTCTGAAGTGATCGAAGTGATTCGATCAAGATGAACGATTTACTCTCGGTAAGCTTGATTCTTGTTGAATAAAATTGGCTGTTAATATATTGGTTTTTGATTTCTTGAAGTAACGGCTGTTCAGATTCTTAATTGATTAATAATACCAGTACTTCTGACCCATCAACGTAATTGAATGCTTTCGATGTTATTGAGGTTTATTGATGAATTTGATCGTTCAAGTTCGAATCTTTCTGATGCCCAGAAGTGGGATTCTCGGTTTGGATTTGGTACTTTTTTTTTTTGGTAAATAATTTGGTGCTTTTATGTTTGATAATAATTTGATATCTTGTTGTTGGTGTTATTGGTGCTAATTGAACACGTCTAGAGAATACCCATGTGGAATTAAAAGGTCTTTTGATAGAGAAATTGAGTTTTGAGCCTTCTGCTATGTGTAACTGTGTTAGCAGATGCAATTCAGTTGTATTTGACCATTTGGAGAATACCCATATGTAAGTAAGGGTCTTTCGAAAGAGATATGGAGTTTTGAATGGTATCTGTAATTGTGTTTGCAGATACCATTCAGTTGTATTAGACTCTTTTAAGCTGGAGATTTCTTTTTCAAGGTCTGTCATATAAGTTGTAGTCTTGAAATTAGAATTTTTTTTTTCCTTAGTTTATTTTGCAACTTCGTAGTGTAAATATTAATTAAACGGTTGATTTGATGTGAATGCTATGTTTCTGGTCAATGGTCATTTAATTGTTCATTCAGCGGTGTCCAAAAAGTTTTGTAAGTTTCCAACTTAAATCATGTTGGATAGAATTTGTTAGGCAACTACTTTGTTGAAGGTTCTCTTGAGTATTTTACGGTAGTTGATTATTTGTTTGTGTTTCAGGGATAAGTTGATAGTTGATTGTTTGTGATGTTTATGTCTTCTATCTCATGTGATAAAGCTTATTTAAGTTTGTGTGGCCGTGAACTGTTTCAGGATTCATTTGACCCAGATGCAAGAAATCAGCCTTCCAGAGAGCAAGATATCGAGATGGGTACTCGAGTCACGAGGAGTGCATCAGATTTGGGAATGGATTCTTTCAATAAACAGGTATAGCCACCTTAAATAAGCTTAATTTTAGCTTTGTTTGATGGTCTTAGGTATGGATGCCAGGTGCGGATACATGTCCAAGATTCAGATTCATCTAAATTTATGTTTAAAAGGACACGGAGACCCCAAAATATTCATATTCTTATATTGGTCCTTTAGTTCATAAGAAAAGGAGAAATTGTGACGAAGCATTGTAATGCATAATTAAGAGTTTGATGGACAATAGTATGGTAAACTTAAACCAAGACGGCAAGACATACTTTGTCTTATTAATGTAAGCAAAAATTGTCAGACACATAACTTGTTCCCTTGTTCAAAGTGTCTGAGTGTCCAACATGACTTACACATGCTATGTGGAACATCGAACCGTAACACGGGTATGATCTAGGAAATATCATCCCACTTTTCACTTTTGCCCTGTTGGAGTTCTTGAGTATGTTGGAACTTGGAAGATGAAGGGTTTGGATGAAACTTAAAGTGGAGGGAACCGTAAAAGAACGTGAAAAGATTATCTATCAATTTTTTGCTTCCATGGCTTCTTAGTATTTATTTTCTTTATGTTCTTGTTTTATAGTGGATCCATTTTCTAACTTAATGTTTCTTTCTTGAACTGTGTTGTAGATACAAGATGTTGACAAACAAGTAGACAAGGTCTCCGAATTACTTAAGAAAGTTAAGGTATGAACTGGATAGTTCTCCTTTCAATGTTGTATACTCAAATAGTCAAATTTAGAAATTTTCTCTAGCGATAGGTTGTTCTCTCAAATATCTGATTGGGAGCGTTTGTGAAAACTTCCAAGCACAGCTTTTGGAATTTGGATCCTGGCCCCTCAGAAAATGTGCCAAATTGTGTTTTTGTATACGCTTTTGGGCCAAAAACAACTTTGAAAGTGCTTAAAAGCTGATTCTGAGGTAAAAAAAAATGTTAAATGTTTCCCAAGCTTGCTTGCTATCGAGGGGTCAAAACTTTTGTGTAAGATGGAATAAAAGTTCCTTTTCATTCTCTTCTAAACAGAAACTAATGAAAAAAAACATACAGAGCTATTGCTATTCCTGCAGGGAGTAGAGGACGGTTACATACCCTTTTGTTCCTGCCGCTTTCTGGATTCTATGTCAGTGGAACTCTACCTAACTTTGTGACTGATGTGCGATGTTCTCATGTTTTGGAGTTGCATGTATCGAGAATAACTGAATAAGATCTTAAATGTCTCTCAAACCTTAGCACACCAGCACAGTATACGTTACCATTAATAGTTCATACCGCTTTTGGAGTTCTAGAGGTCTCCATTCTGTGGAATTCAGGGTTTGAAGGAAGATCAGAGCTTTAAGCATGGGTTATATGCTTATTCATGTTTTACGCAAACCAATTGATACAAGACGAACCTTATGTTTATGGAAGGTTTACTTTTTAGCTTTAGACACTCTAAAAATATTTGCCCTTTTTCGACAGGATGCGAATGAGGAGTCAAAGGCCGTTACGAAAGCATCTGCCATGAAAGGTCAAATCCTTGTTTTTTCTTTTCCGCTATTATGTGGCAACCTTTTGGTTAGAAATGGCTTATCACACACTTGTATCTCATAGCAAGTTTTCTGTGCATATGCCGCATGCTGAGTAACTCAATTAGTGTAACTTTGCTAGTTATATGACTGTGTTGGCCATCACATGATGAAACCTTTTCCTTCTCAAGTGGTACGGTGGTGATATTTCTAGCAATGACTGGTAGAGAAAATTTTAGGTGTAGTTAGCCAATTGTTCACATTTTCTGTAGTTTGTCATCTGCAATAGCTCTGAAAGAACTGATTTTCTCATTTCAGCGATCAAAAAGCGCATGGAGAAGGATGTTGACGAAGTGGGAAAGATTGCACGTAATGTCAAAGCAAAACTGGAAGCAATAAGCAAAGATGTATTCCTCAACACTTTTGTTACCGTATCTATCAATATGTTGTCTTATGCTAGTTAGCCTGCTGTAGAAGAGAATATTGATTTTCTCATTTCACTTTCTAGAACTTAGCCAATCGGCAGAAGCCTGGCTGTGGAAAGGGAACAGCTGTTGATCGATCAAGAACGAATTTGACAAAGTGTGATGCTCCTGCTGCATATGGATTTCAGTCTTCGATTATAAATGTTTGTTGTTTTAGAACCACTCATAATCTTTTATTTTCTTGAACTGCAGTGGTGTAACCAAAAAGTTCAGGGACCTAATGATGGAATTTCAGGTATATTTTGTGCATATATTCTTTTTTCTGAATGGTTTCTTTTCATACTCTCACCCAATTTATTGTATCAGACCCTGAGGCAAAGAATCCAAGATGAGTATCGGGAGGTTGTGGAGAGAAGAGTCATAACAGGTCCGCATCTTTCTGTCTAGTGTTAGAAATGACAAAGTTAACATGATGTTGAAACGATGGTTTATGTAACATAATTTCACATATCACTTACTGATTTGGGTTATATTCCTTCTGTTTCCACTTTGTCTTTTGACTTGGATGGCTGAGCAGTCACGGGAACAAGACCTGATGAAAAGGTGAGTGAAATTATTAAATTATTTTTTGGGGCTGTAATTGTGTCATAGAACTATGGAATTTACCTCGACTGCAAATAATTTTAATTGCTGTGCAGACAATTGACCACCTGATAGAAACTGGAAACAGCGAACAAATCTTTCAGACAGCTATGCAAGATATGGGAAGAGGACAGGTACTACCTCTTGATTTGTGACTTTATCACTGCATATCAGTCATATTGTGAAATTAGTATGTTTAGAAGTAAATTTGTTGTTAGACTCCTCCTACGTCACTCATCTAAGCCACACAAACTTGGTTTATGTAATCTAGAGGCTACTGCACTTATAGCCAGTTGATTTAGGCTGGATGCTCTGATAAATCTAACAGTAAATTAGTTTTATTGTTTTGTTACTCTACTTTTGTGAGAGGTGTGTTTTATCTTATACTTAAAAGTCATTGCTCTGAAAGTTTAACGTAATTTGACCTCATTTATGACAAATTGGCCTTTTGTGGTACTTGCTGCTTGGTTAATGTGCTTAATATTTCCAATGGAGTTAATCAAATGGAACTTGGTTTTCTATGTAAAATGTGTGAGTTAGATTTAAATTCCTGGGTTACAACTTGGTTTCAAAAATCTATTTATTTCAGGTAAATGCATTAGGAGTGAGAAAAGAACAGTTTCTACGTAGCCTGGGTCTCCTTTCCTCACTGCGAGAGGAACTAAAATTTTGGATTTTACGATTAAGTTGCTATCAGGGAAAGGTTTTAATGGCTTCTGTGATGGAAATTGGGTTGATCAGATTTATCCTTGTTCAATGTTAAAGATTTGGGTCCCAAAGCAAGGGCATCAACTTCCCATTGTCTCATAAGCTTGAAGGTGTTAGTGTTGGGTTCCTAAAAGTAACAAGATATCAAGCGAGTAGTGTTAAGGCATCCAACTCTACACCAATTGGCTATGAGTGGAGAGGCCACCCAGGCTCATATAGTAGTTTTGGAGTAGATAATTGACCGATGTGGGACAAACTCCAACACTCTCCCGCACATGACCCCCGACTCACACGTGGATAGATAAACAAACGATCCATAACACATGGATCACAACAAACAATGGTGCACTTATGGCACAAATAAGGGAGAGCGAATTCTCCAAAACCCTAACTCTGATACCATATTAAAGCATCCAACTCAATACCAATTGGTTATGAGTGGAGAGACAACAGGCTCATATACTAGTTTTGGAGTAAATAATTAACTGATGTAGTAGTACTTAAAGAAGCATGAAAAAATAGGTCATATAGGAGATAATTGTTCTCATTTGATGGACCTCAAAAGTGTTGCGAATACAAAGCAGCACATATTACGGTGTTCTCCACCAGAGTTTAAAAGTAGGGTAGTTCAGAGCCTTACTTTTTTATGTTTCTCTTTTTGGGTCCAATACTTTTGACTGCTAGATTTGGTAATGTGTGGGCCCGTGGGAACATTGTAACAGGTGCTAAATACCCTGGAAGAAATTCAGGAGAGACACGATGCGGTGAAGGAAATAGAGAAAAAGCTTCTAGATTTGTATCAGGTATATCTGGATTCTGATGAAACCCATATTTGATTTTTCAATACCACCCACTTCATACACACGATTGTACATTTCAGGTTTATCTTGATATGGCCGTATTGGTTGAGGCTCAAGGAGAAATATTAGACAACATTGAAAGCCAGGTTTGCTTCTGTTCTTCTTCTTTATCTGCTCCCTGCCAAAGCATTGCAGAAGTGTGTTCTTGCTTTGTTTCCGTGTTAATAGAAAGCTTGTTCAGGTTTCGAATGCAGTTGATCATGTCCAATCAGGTACAACTGCTCTTCAGACCGCAAAGAAACTTCAGAAGAATTCTCGAAAATGGATGTGCATTGCCATTGTTATTCTCTTAGTCATAGTAGGAATCATAGTCGTCGGTGTCATCCAACCTTGGAAGAGTGGAAAGGGTGCTTGAGTCTGTGGACTAGAAATGGTCTTTAAGTTGGTTGTGAAAGCTTTTGACTTAGAGCCTTTGCAAACGTTTGCATGTGCATGCTTAATTTACTCCTTGGTGTGTCTTTTCTTTACTTCTTTTCCTTTTCTTTTTAGTTTTTGGTGTAAAGTTCACCTCACAAACATGGTGATTTCTTCGGGTTGAGGAGTTGGACCGTCTAATATAGTGTAAAATTGACAGCAGGTTTTTGCATCAAAGGGTTTTGTTTTGATAGACATTCTGGTTTACAAGTTGAAATGAGAATGTTGAGATACATGTGGTTAGATTTTGCAAGATAGAATTAGAAACAAAAGCTTCAAGGAATGGTAGCCGTAGGGGTAGTACCAATAAAAGATATGATGCAAGAAAATAAATTAAGTTGATTTGAACACGTCTATGATAGATTGTTCGGTTGCGCTAGTCAAGTGGAGTGACGGTTATTATAGATGTAGCACTAAGAGGAGAGACCAAATTGAGTTTAGAAGAAGTACTTCGAAAGAAGCTAAGTTTTTCAATAGGACGGAAAACAATCCTCTCGATGGAGTAAACAGATTTTATGTAGCCGATCCCAATTGGTTGGGAATTAAAGCTCTCTTTGGAACTTCGTTTGGTTTGGTTCGGTTCAAACGTTTTGATTTATTGACTGCTGATAAGCCTGATATTATCATGATAGTGCCGGTTTTCATTGTTTCATTTTTGCTACCTAAAGAGAACCAAAGAGGGACACTATAAAATCTTTCTTTCCGAAGCCAAAGGTTTTGAATCTTGGTGAGTATATTTAAGTGGTAGCATGATCCTGAAGATTTATCCTTGCCGAGACTACGAGGTTTTCCAAATAGTATGCCCCTTGTGGACTAACTGGCTGGTGGCTCTTCTCGCCTTTAGGGCGATTTTGCACAAATCATTCCCATCTTTCTTTTGAAACGGGCCAATATTTTCCTTCATTTCACGTATAGCAAATTTTGATCTTCATATAAAAACTTCTACTACTAATTTGTTTGGTTTATATGAACAACTTCAAATGGAATGATATTCAAATTGAGAGGACATGTAGTCTAAATGTTGTTTCTCCTCTCTAGTATACATTACCATGGATGATTTGATATTCCGAATACCATTAATCTATAACTTATGAATTCCATCTCTTCACTGTTAGTTTCATCAAAAAACTCGTCGTATCTCATTCCACGCATGTTATCGATTGAGTGGATTAGTAGTGAGTAACTGAGAATGGAATTGCCACGGGAATTGATGAGGAGGGATTAGTAATAAGTTTGTATTTTGGCCTTGTATAATTTATTCTCGTTAGCCGACCTTAATTAATTGGAACTCAAGGCTCAGTTTGGTTTGGTTATATTTTATTCTCGTATTTATTTTAATCTGGGTTGGAGGTAGGAATTGATAAATAGGTACATGTCTTTTTTTGCAAGAGTGCGATAGGATTAACATGGTGAATTTCCATTCATGGCCTCTTTCTTTCTCTTTACTTTACGGAAGGGAGATGGGGTCAGTCTAGTCATTTTACATTTTCTTTCCGTTGTAGGGGTGGGGGAAGACTTGATTAGCAAAGATATCCCAAGAGTTTTTTTTTCTTCTATCCTCATCCCATGAGTTTGTTACAAGGCATTTGTGGTCGAGCCGGACTAGTAATCCAAGTCTCACAAAAGGCAATCAAACCAAGGTTATGAATCATGTAACGTACCAGTTGATACCAGCCAGTACATATGGGTATTGTCCAAATCTAGTATCATAAACCTCTAATTTCGTTCCGCCACAAATATCAGTCAGTATCAACCGGTATCAGATAGTACTGGACAGTACCGGCCAATACCATGTAGTACCGGACTATTTTTAAATTTATTTTATGTTTCTATTACCGGACATACCATATCAGTATAAAAACCAGTATTCTAACTGGTACGATATTCAGAACCTTGAATCAGACAGCTATTATAGCGTCCACTCTATTAACAGTCCAAACCCACCCCAAAGGGAGGCCATCAAACAGGGCCCTGGTGTTCAGGACAATGGCCCGCCCTTGTGTGCGGGTTCTTTAGCTGATTGATTAAAAGATTGCATTGGGTTGAGAAATTTGACATGGCTAATATCAGATTTTATCAGCATGATCAGTTTTACCTGTTGTAACTGTTATGTCTTCTACATGGAAGGTAAATAAGCGGGCCTCGAGTCCTTTCATCTTGTTCCAGACGCGTTTCAATTTTAGCGGATTTCATAAGAACTAGGAATTTGGTTTCGTATATTATTATCCCTTGGAAACATGCAAGAGATCTTGAAGAAAATTAGGATTGACGAGCGTATCCAACCAGAATGAACAATTTTAGTTGCACTCCCAGCACAAAAGTTCCAGGATTTCGGTTTTCCCCGATTTGTTTTTCACTAGGAAGGTCCCCTTTTCATGTCTTCTGAATCGTGCTTTTGTCGTCTCATCATGTCCAACTTTCATCTCTATTTTCTCTCCACGCCAGCCGTATGATTTGATTCATGTCTTTTCAATCTACGCTTATGCACAAAGTGGATTTCTTCGCCACTAGCCTTGATTGATGGATGGAAATACAACATACCCCTGGCGCCTGGTGGAATCATATGCAAGATCACAGCTGCGTTTAGAGTTTAGAGCGACTTTTCTATCTCTGACCCAGATGCAATTTTGCTTCACTTGCTACAAGTTTCTTTCTTACCTGACCAGTTGCAGTCATGTGCACCGAATTCGAACTACATGAGAGTAAGGCTTTCTGCTAAAGGAAGTAGGCACCATTGTTTACAGAACCCGGCTGACGAGGGACGAGGGTTGGCAGCGAACCATTAGCATCACAATTTGGTAAACCTTTTGTTTTTCATTTTTCAAAAAACTTTTGTTGTCTAAGGAAGGAGTCACCGAAACAGTTAGATGTGACCAGCAGCGATGGGGCGCGGCCAAAGGGGGTTGCCGACGGGTTCCTTGACCTATGATTGGGTGAAAGCCATTCATCGTCTGAATGGAATTCAGCCAGAGGGATCGCATGTAGGAGAAGGTGGCTAAAAGGGGTCAACAGAGATGCTGGGTGAGGAGAGTACTTAGTTATCAAAATTTGGTAGAAAAGGTCGCTAAAAGGGGTCGACAGAGATGCTGGGTGAGGAGAGTACTTAGTTATCAAAATTTGGTAGAATTGGCTAAAAACTTATGTAGGGTTGAATTTTCCCCGAGTCCCTGAATATTTGGAAACAGAGAAAGCAAAAAGAAAGAAAGAAAGAAAGAAAATCACTACCAAATTGGCACCTACCATTGTGTGTGATGCATCAGCGAATTACCATAGAAATCTACATTGAACAAGTAGATAGCTCCTTAAATATGTTGTGATTATGAGATGTTATGCTACGGATTGATTCACTCCTAGGATGATCAATTTCAGATATCAATTGCCATATCAATTGTTTTCCTCTCCCTTTGTTGCAGGTGACAAGTGCAGTGGACCATGTGCACATGGGTACAGATGCCCTCCAAGCTGCAAAGATCTTGCAAAAGAAATCAAGAAAATGCATGTGTATTGCCATGATTATTCTGATTGTTATAGCAATAATTGTGGTATTATCTATCGTCAAACCATGGAACAAAAACGGTAACAAGCAGTGAACGCAAAAGCAGATTTGATTTCAGTTATGTGGACACATGGTTTGTGATATTCACATTTCAAAGATACCCAGAAACAGTAGAAAACAGTCCTCAGAAGAGCAGTTCTGCCCCATTGCCTGTTTACTTAATTTTTCACTTCATAGTTGGATTCCAAGGCCTTGTTTTTTGTAATTTTAATCCCGGTCCAAAAAAATTTAAAAACAATAGAGGGAACATATCTACGAGACATCTTTCATTTTCATTTGTTATTCAGGAACTTATAGGAAGATTGATAAATGAGCAATGTTGCAATACCCGACTAGAGCCATTTCGAAGTGTGATTGCCTTTGGCTAACATCTTCTATCGAACTAAGTGATCCAGCATCCGTTGAAAGCCTAATCCAAAGGTTAGTGTTTCTGGAAATAGCATATGCCTGCTGCATCTTTATTTGCAGTTTTGCACTAGTCTGCTCCACAGCAAGATTTTGATTGTTATAGCCATGAGACTCTAGGATTGTCAATATTTGATTCACCCCGGGCAATTATAGCACCATCATATGATAAGCTAACCAGCACTTATAGAGATAGAAACCCCATGGAAATCACCCAATCCTCTGTTTCAGAAATGATGAATGTAACAGGTAATAGCAGCCATAAAACTCATTTGAAGCATCATGTGGATAATTGGTCAGACAAGATCACAAGAAACAAGTTCCCTGTTCCAACCATACATTTCCTCACCAGGTCATTGCTTTAAAAACTTCTCAATAAGTACTTTGGGATTCATATGCTTGAGAAGATCGATGGGAATCAGGTTCCGTCAACGAACTGGATCTGAATCTCAGTATTGAAATTCTAGAGCAGATTCATCACCCTCGTAGGAGGAGGTTTATGCACAAAGGGGCACATTTGAGGTTCTAGATAGTAGATACCATAAAACTCATTTGAGAAGTGCAACATACGCGGGGAAATAGATAGATACATATTGCTTATGAAAATAATAACACTCATTGCAGGGCATCAGATCCATACCAAGGGATAAGCCAAAGTCAGTTTGTTGTGAATCTGGTGATAAATACCAAGAAAGGAAAAGATATCCTGCTGCATGAGAGCGCAATTGTCTGCATTGGCACAATATGACTAATATTGATGGATCCATAAGTGTTATATTATTCCCCTTAACTCCCTAATATGCTCATGGTCCTCGAGTCAAAACTGCATCACTCCCTTTCGTGTGTGTGTGTGTGTGTGTGTGTGAGAGAGAGAGAGAGAGAGAGAGAGAGAGAATGTTTCACCCCCAACTTTAGTTGACTGGCTTAGTTCCTCAATAGACAAATGCTTATAAGCTTCACTCCATGGTCCAGAAACGGAGCAAACTAACCAATAAGCCAGACAAATATTTCAACAGAATTCAGTATTGTTGCAGTATGCACAATTATCTAAAGGAGGTTGGAAGCAGTATGCACAATAATGGCATCATTGAAATGTAAAAATGTGGTTCTAATGGCAACAACAGTTGCAATCTCTGTTACATTTCCCCCCCCCCCTTCTTTTGTGATGGTAGGAACCTACTGAAAAGAAAGAGCAAAAGTAATCCACTTACGTTAGGGAAGGTGTATTTTTTGCAATTGAAATAACAAAATCAATCATGTCCAAAGCACCAACTCTGAAGGAGTGAAAACATTTAAGGAACTTTGATAATGCCCCTGCAACCAGCATAGAAACTGGAAAGTATCCATAGGAGGAGCAACTTACAAGAATGAAGAGGACGGTTGGGTGAGCTAATAACCAAGTTTTCTCACAGCTAACGTCAGCTTCAGTCCAGATGTTTGTGAATGCCTAGGTCCTTCAACTACGTATTCCAGAGTTCACCGATTAGAACGTACATACATCATGAAATCCTATCAAAATCTTACATCAAAAGAACACCGGCCAAAAGATCACCAAAGAAAGATAGTAAACAGCACAGAAGAAAATTAGAACTTTGTTCTTTTATTGTTTTTTTTTTTTTTTATAACTCAGGTGTCCGGGCTAGCTTAATAGACAAGCAGCACTTTCTAGCTCTGCAATGTTACTTGTCTAGCTCTGGAAAATAATACAGTGGACACATTAGTTGAACATAATCAAGTGGGAGTTGCAATTGCGAAAAGAGCCTATTCTGGCTCACTTTACACGATCGTATTCTTTCATATCATGTTGAATATTTTTTTCCGTGAAGTAAATAATTATATTAGAAGGCATTAAGGGAATGCCGCCCTGTATACAAAAAAAAGGCCACATACAAAAAGGCCCTATAAACCACCATGTGAATTGAAAAGCTCAAACCCGGAAATTGATCAAGGGAAGGATTACATTCTCCCTTGTCCCAACATGGTTTTCAACATATCATGTTGAAAATAAATTAGCTTCCAAAGGTATTAAAATAAGGGAGCAAAGCATAAATCCATGTAAGGCATACTGCAAAAGGACAAGAAAAACCAAGAGAAGATGAAGCATATCTATTAAGACCAGAACTGGTGGCCCAATTAGAAGCTGCTTAAAGATAAGAAATTAGGAAGAGATCCTTCAGACTAGAAGTTAGAGCTCCATGACTTGGAATGTCCTCATAGCCTTGTACATTTGTCATCTAACTTCAAGCAATCAAGGTCTCAAAATGTATGATTGGGGGGGTACATTCACCACTATAACTTAATCCGATGATAAAAGGCCATAAAAAGGACAAATTGAAGTTACATGCAACTTTAGACCTACAAAATTTGTCTAGACCCTAAATTGGTTAATATTTGCCATATTAACCTAATCTAGATCTCTTATTCGTTTACTGTAGATGATTATCAACTGAAACCCACAAATTCACCTCCATCTTACCTAATGATAAAATAAAAACATGTACGCATCATAAAATCAAATTTCTAATACATATCCAATCTCTTTAAATAAAAAAATAATTCAGATTTAAGAGGCACCACTAATGTCGTTGGCATTGCATAAGTTGTGGCGATGTACACCCCGCCTTAGGTCTTATGTCGCAGCCTCACCAAGAATTTGGAGTGAAAAATCTAGATTTGGAACGTAGAGAAAAGACCATTTTAACATTACCTTATATTACAACTGCTGAACCTCCAAGAAAATGAAGTCTGAAAATAGAAAGACACCAATGCAACAACCACATACATTGCATGAACTTCTCCAACCATCAACGATACATCCATAATGTGGACCCAAGAGTTAACTTGTTATTGTATGTTGTAAATTTGATATGTAAGCCAAGGATAGTTGAAATGGATTCATTTCATCGGGCAACATCATGTAAACTTTCCATAAGGAGACTTTGTCATAAACATAAACACAAAGCTCAAAGCTACAGTCTTTGCTTCCACACATATTGCCCGAGAATTTACTAGTGCGTGACCTGGTCACCTTGAAAACAAACTCATTACGTGAAAAGAATCAAGTCGCCGGAAACCCAAATTCAACAATCACACAGTTATTTGTTGCCCTTATATCAGTCTTTTCTATTCGTGAGCTACATTAATCAGTTGTGTATCTCTACAATTAAAGGGGCGTTTGCTGCTCTCATATCATTCTTTTCTAGCAAATTATCCACTATATAAGACTGTAAGAGTATTTTAAAAGGCAACAAAAATCAACACTAATGTCATGTGTTCTCAAGGGCATATAGGAAAATGCTAAAAACAACCCGTTAAGGTTTAAAAAAATGTATTGAAATATGTGAAAAGTGTATAGAAGTGGGTGAAAATGTAGAAAGTGTATTGTTGTGTGTGTGTGTGTGTTTTTGTTATTTTCTTTCGCTTATTGACAGCCTGGGCTGTGGTTGTCAATAGAAGAACCCTATAAAATTCACCTATCCTAACCCCAAGGGATTAATGTGTTGTCAATAGATAGACCCTATGACATTCACCTATCCTAACCCCAAGGGATTGGGTTGGTGGTCAAGACGAGACACGTACGGCTTTGCTCTCTCCTAAGGTTTCAGGCTTAAAACCTCCTAGGTACCATCAACTCTTTAGGGCCGGATCATAACCAGCCCTCACTAGCGGATGGTGGGATTGGTCCCAAAATTAGTCGAGGCACTCCTAAGCTGACCCGAACACCTGTGTTATTAAAAAAAAAACATGTACTTATCCTCGTATAATTGCGTCTAACATAAAATAAAAAATGCGTTGCCATTCAGCTCTGCTTATATAAGTGAATTTGTAATCTTTTTCTTTTTGTGCACGGAGAGCAATCGTCCGCAGGGGTTTGTAAAAGCAGAGCATCGAGCTATAGTTGGAGATGATCCTCAATTGATTTCTTGCCAATCGAGGGTTTGGGTCTCGGACTGGGCACACGATTTTTCTTAACTTTGTTAGGAATTTGATGCCATTTGTCCTTGTTCCTATCGGTCTTTGTAACAGAAATTTTTTTGCCGTTCAAAAAAAAAATTTGAAGCGGTAACAGTTACAGATAGATGCACGGAATATATAAATACAATGTGCAAACCGTAAGTTTGAGATAAAACTTACAGAAATTCGAGCGGATCACAGCGTGAAGAAGCTTCTCAAGTCAGTTCAAGTGTGTCAACAGAGATCGGAAAATCGCCTGATTACGATTGCGTAGATGAGAAATTTCGAAGAGGGAGAATCTGTGCATCCACGAGAGAGAAAGAGCGAGAGAGATTTTATATTCCTCATAACTACATCTCTCCCCCTTGAACTATCACAGTTTTACAGATCATCTCCTAAGTCCTAATATACAAAATTCCATAAACCATTCAACTTTAGCCCCCTCGTTGTATTTTCAATTGCTTAATAGCTGATAAAGATTCTAGAATAGTTTTCAAATATTACTTTCCTCCAAAGATGGCATTGATATCGAGCATAATATACATAAATACGTTGATCTATCAGAATTAAAGGCTGGACCTTTGCGGCTTTGCTTTTGTAAGTATGAGGCGTTATTTTGACATCTTAATGTACGAGGCGATGATTTTTTTTTTTTTTTTTTCACAGGAGCAAGGGTATTGAGAGGTGTTAATAATTTGATAGAATAAAGGACGATTGACGGATGGGGATAAATAGAAGAAGACAGATGAAGGTTTGGCCTTTAAATTTTGTTAGATGAGGAAGTTTATGCATTCTAGTCTTATTTGGAGGGGGGAAACATTTGAGGACTATTCTGGCACTTTCACGGTAACTATATATACGGCTCGAGAATAATAGAGGGTCTAATTTGAAAGGTTTAGTAGTTTATGGCATAGTTTGAGAAAATGTGAGTAGTTAAGGAGAATAGGATCTAATAATAATTAAGCCTAAGAAGAAAGCGATAGCTGAACTGCCAATAAATTGGGTTTATTAAAATCACTGGAAAAGATACGGATAACGATAGAAGTCCCAGATTATCAACAGAATACATCTACAGTATTTTTCTTAAGACGTAGGCTCCGTTTTTTTTTTTTATGTAAAATATTTTACAATGTAAAATGATGTTGTAAAAAAGAATATTTTTCATGTTATTTTTTGGTGTTTGGTTATTCATTAGAAAATATTTTTCCCGACAAAAGTTTAAAATTCGTTTAGGCACGAAGGCATCCAAAATTGCAACACAGAGGTGCAGTCAAACGGCAAAGGTGGAAGTTTAGTAGAGGGAACGAGGGAAACACATGATAGTCACTAGCACAGCCGCACAAGATTGAAGGGGTAAAACAACTTACCGTTGTTTTGAAAGTAAATCATTTTCAACCGGATTATGGAAAATATTTTACCGTGGAAAATATTTCCAACTTTTTGTCCAACCAAATAAGGGAAAATATGTAAAATATTTCACACAAAAATATTTTACGTCCAAACAAACGGAGTCATAGTTCTTTGACATTTTTAAGATGGATAATTAATTTATGACATCAAAAGTCAAAATAAAATAAAATGAAAAAGGCGGTGAACAATAGGACAAAGAGAGTAGAATAGGACAAAGAGAGTAGGGTCGTTAAACAAACCAATTTGTTCAAGTTTGGGTTGGTAACATAACTAGCTTTGGGAATATGTTCAAGCCTGATTTGTTTGCTCAAATCAAGCCGATTACGAACCGATTTGGAGTTGCTAATCTTTACAAACATCATAAGTCAAACAAGCCGAATAGTTACTTGTTTGAGCTTGGTCAAAACCTTAACTAGCTTAAAAAAGTGTTCAAGTTTGATTTGTTTATGTAACAAACCAATCTCAAACGAACAAGCTTTTAACAAGCAAACAAGAACTCAAATTCGAGCGATGTGGTTCGTTTATCTAACCGGGAGTAAATCCTAGTAGTGTCTTCTTACTATAATCTACTACGTTCTTTCACTCCATCGCATCAACAAATTCATAAAAACTTAATTGTAACCTTGTAGGAATCATCCACTCATTCTCAGTCACTGCCCCCTATCCCAACAGTGATTCCCTGTTTCAAATCAAGAATCGTAGTAAAACGATCGACGGAGTACAACAACGAGCTTACATCTCGAGCTCGCAAATTCAACTCCCACCGCCAACAAAAAAAAATCCATCCCAAACTCACAAATTCAACTCCTACCAACAACAAAAAAGCCATTGGGACCATTGATAATTTGTTTGATCGTTACTTTCAGAATCCAAGCACTCAGCTATCAAAAAATAGAAATAAGTACTCCCTCCATCCCAATTTAAGTGTCTCCTCCGGTTTTGCGTGTCATTTTCAATTGCTTATATTTCTCAATGTATATTGCTAAAAATATGCAATATGAATTTTGTTTGATACTAAATCTCAATTATTTCTATAAGACAATAATTTTAAAAACACAAAACACAATTTATGTTGAGAGATATAAGCCATTAAAAATGACACGCAAAATCGTAGGGAACACTTAAATTGAGACGGAGGGAGTAACAAAGAGCCGAAGTGAAGAATCCAAGCTTCAACAAGGCAGCCCAATGCACACACATTTCCAACCCTTCAAAGCAGCCAGTCTAGCTAATAAAAACACGCAAAACGAATGAACAAAAGGTTGTTACCAGAGAAAGTAAGACACGATATAGCTTTCAAAGTACATATTCCAACCCACGAAACGAAACCGAAAATACAAAGCGTAGAACAACTTTGTTCTTTAATAAAGTTTCAGAGAGCCACAATAGTAACCAACATAGAATGTCTGGGCTTAAAAGCGCCCACAATGACCCGATCACCAATTGGAAATTATTCAAAACGCGATTATTTGTCCTTGCGGTTCCGCAAAACGAAAACACAGGAGATTCCCCCAAGCTCACCGCGAATCACCATTCTCGAATCTATCTCCTACATTCTTGACTTGGCAATCACAGTACTGCCATCATCGCCCATATCCGTAGCTCCTGGCCGAGTCCATGTGTCCTTGAACTGCTCCTCGGTCACTCCTGAACAGAAATCATAACAAAATACTGAGTCTGTCTTGTGCAGTTCTCTAATGTGAGAGCTTATTACAACTGCATTCTTACAGATCATACCAGAGAAACAAGGAAAACAATAGACCTAGAAAATTCTCATAGAAAGGTGTCCAAAATGTTGTGTTAGCAACAGAACCACGAGCCAAAAAGACGATAAATTACTACCAGCACAGTGTTCCGGACACTGTTGTAAACTTTTCCCGGGCTTGTAACATTACCGAAGATGAACTGTGAAACTTCCACTAAAATGAATATGCAATGGAATTTCTTTTTATTTGCTGCATGGTGTAATAAAGCCTGAAAAATAAGAGAAAGTGAGGATGAAAACTTACCTTTCCCCATGGCAGCAGTAGAACTAATCCCACCCTGGACAGTCTTAAGAACCCGATCATAGTAATTCGCACCAGACCACTTCTGATGCGCGAGCGTGTCAACTCCATTGCTCCTCTCCTCCCTCTGGATCCTCTCCACATAAGCCAGCATTCCCCTCCTTGCAAAATCCTTAGCGAAAGTATCAACAATGAGCGCATCCGCATGGAAACCAGCCAGAGTAATGAACTGCCAACAATAACCCAACTTAGCAATCCTAGGAATGAAATCCCTCATCTGTTCATCGCTCATTCCCGAGGCATCCCAGTTGAACGAAGGCGAGAGATTGTAAGCCAACATGATCTCCGGCTGCACCGACTTCACCCCTTCCGCAAACGTGGTGCACTCGATCAAGTCAGGGCTTGCAGTCTCCATCCAGATAATGTCCGCGTGGTTAGCGAACGCCCACCCACGGACAACAGCAGCCATCACGGAGCCTTTGAACCGGTAAAACCCTTCCCTGGTCCTAGGTAAATCCCAGTCCCAGAACAAATTTGGAAGCCCTAGTCTCTCTGCAATTTCCCTTGCCTGTTCATTGGAGACACACTTGTCGAAACTCGAATGGTTCATCCACTCATTCAACCGCCTCCTCTTCTCAATCTCATTTGCATTGGACTCCTTAATTGCGTCTACCACGCAATCCGAAAAGGTCTTCAGTTTTGCCATCGATAGCCAGTTGTCCTCAATGGATTGGAGGTCAGCCCCATTTTTCCGAGCTGTCATTGCTTCAGAAAGCAAAGTAGCTAAGCTCTTTCCTTTGAGATTCGGATTTGTGCACCCTAAAATGAACTGGTGGTCCCTAGTGTCCACATTGGTCTGAATCAGAGTGGCGGCAACCGCATCTGTTCGAGCTACCAACACTGTCTCCACCCCCATCACATCAAACTGCAGCCTAGCAGCCACAAGCCTGTTGATGTGTTCACTAACGGCAACTAGGACTTTTCCAGCCATGTGACCACACTTCTTGGTCACCGATGACTGGTCCTCGATGTGGACCCCGGCGGCTCCACGCTCCACAAATAGCTTGCAGAGCTTGACAGTGGCAGTGGCACCACCGAATCCAGTGTCCCCATCGGCTATGATGGGTTTCAGGTAGTCAATGTAAGGAGTTCTGGCTCTCTCTTCTCGGCTCATGCTCATCCGAGCCTCTCGTTGTTTCCTGTCATGGTATTGCTGGGCAAAGAAGAGGTGCTCAACCTGTTGGGGATTTGGATATTAATTTCAGACTTACAAACACAATACCTTGAATCTAGTAAAATGCATAAGCATTAAGAACGTTAGAAATCAAATAAAGCAAGGGTATAATAGCATATTAGCAGGCAAGACAGGTCACAATTCGCAGCTATATTTGAGCAGGCTCTGGCAGTCAAATACAGCTCCGAAATACAAACCAAAATCTTACGGAGTATCTACATTGCCCAACTGGTGATAGACATGGTACCATCCTTCCTTCGTCACAACAGCATAATCGCAGAATCATACAATAGTTAGACAGATCCAGAATCATACAATGTGAGAGAAATCTAGAATTGTATGTTTTGGACACCACAATGCCACAGATCCAGAACAAGTATCCAAAGAAACACTCAGAATATAAAACCCAGCTTCATTATCTAGGTGCCTCTCACGCCCTAAATTTACAACTGATAATCAGTTTTGGGTACTTTTTCTAGGAACACAGCATATCGCATATTGCCATGAACACATGAGGTGGTTCCATATTTTGGACAATGCATCTTACCATAATGCTTGTTTCAACCTTATCTACCATGGATTCCATACAAACATAGTGAACCATTCACTTCATTAGGCCCATCAAAAAGATAATTAATGCAAAATATCATAAATGAGAACACATCCATGGCAGACTAATCAAATCCCACTAGTGTAAGAAAAAGGAACTCTCAGACTATATATCTCGTTTTCCTTTAATAACCAGGTGTCCAACCGACTTACATGCATCTTATTTATCCTAGACCCTAAAAGTAACGACCGTGGAAACTTCCCCCAATCATTAGGGGACCCTCAAAGTAACGACCGGGTAAACTTTCAGTAGCCGCCTCAAGGGATTTCATTAGTTGGGAGTTGAATCTAAGATCTTTGAGGGTAAACTGTTACTTGTTGTCATGCTCCCACCCCACCAACCCTTTAGGTTTAGAACTTTAGATACCTTCAATTACTCCACCCAGATGAGATTGATACTAGCCATGTATGATCCATAGTTGTCAGAAATCGTACGAATAGGCTGCCTGAATCGAAAATAGATGTGAATCGGTGAATCATTCGATTCAGTTAAAATTTTCGAAATTCATTTTTAGTTTTGTTTTGCTTCCTTTGTTGTTTGAAAAGGGTTCAAGCTATTTTTTTTTAAGGTCTTTGGTATTGTTATGTCATCTTTTGTCTATGTTATATGGATAGATAATAAGAAAATGAGATTTATTACGAGAGTGAATCGAAAATGAGGAAGATAAAGAAAATATAACCCCCCTATAGACCTTTTAAGGGTTTGTTTTGTACTTATAACTCTTTTGTACAAAAAGAACCAAAAGTAGGATTTACGAATCATCATCTCTTGGTACTTGCAATAGAAGCAGTTTACCTAATACTTCATGTTATTATCAAATCATCATTTAGAAGAAGGTTTTTATTGATTTAGGCCTAAATCTTTCTTTTGTTGTATACACATTGTTGTTACCCTAATCAATAAGTATAGATTTCTATGCATTATATATAGAAGTCATGACCGAATTGGAGCGATTCACGATTTGAAACATGATCATTTCAATTCTCGATCCATTCGATTCATGATTGGACAACTATGGTATGATCAACCTAAACATAACCTTTGATTAAATAAACCTAATCTTTCTATAAACAATACGCTCAAATCATATTTTACATTAAAAAGTGCCACATTTTGATGTAACGTGTAGAACGTGCTCGACTGAACGATTGACAAATGGGGCACATTCGTAACTGGTCACAAATACATCCGAAATATGATCACGAAATGTGCTCACCAAAGTACTGGCAATATACCTTGTTTGGAACGGTATCGTAAGGGTAATCAGCGAGGTCGGGTCCAGGCTCATTGGTGCTGGTGTGGGTAGACGAGCACTGCCACCCGGAGACGTAAATGGAGTCCAAGTGCTTGGCCATCATGGTGACTTGGACTGGGTCTAGGGCTCCAAACGTCCTCGAAGCGGTGCCGTTGGCTTGGTGGGTCTTGAGGGTCCTCCACAGCTTCTTGGCAAGCTCGTTGGAGCCGTAGCTCTGACGGAGGTTGCCACGGAGAGAGACGACGTCTCGGGCGGAGTAAGGGCGGCGCGTGAGCTTGAACCGCTCCGAGTTCCACCATGCTTGCACCTCTGCTACTTCTGCTTCGAACCTCCCTTCTTCCTCCAGGACCTGTTTACAAAGAAGTACGATCAAAACCATCCGTCAGTCGATAGGAAAATAGAGGCTGGGTGGGTTTGGATTAAAAAAAGTAGTGAGTGACTTTTAAAAAGGCTAAACCTGATCAGTCTGTGTGATCAGAACCCTATTCGGAAGGGAAAACTGAGAAGCTAGCTAGAGGGAACAGGAAACATCACAAAACTTTAGATTTAGAGGCCCTTTTTGTGACTCAAAACACCCATCACCGAACGGTGTTTTTCGATATTTCAAGAGAGAAAACAAAGGACGACAACTACTATAGGATTTAGAAGAGGGGAAAGAAACTAACTACTGAAAATCTTACCATTGAAGGAACTGAAAAAGATGCAGCCATGGCAAGAACTCTTTGTTTTCTGTTTTTTTTTTTTTTGTTTTGTAGAAAGCTACAAGAAGGATATGTCTTTGTATAAGTTCATGCAGTTGGAGGTGCCAAGTACCCCTTTTATATTTATAACACATGGAAGGGAAGGGGTCTCCATACTTGTGATAAAATAAAAGTTTCTGCCACCCCTCCATTTGCATGGATAAGAAGAAGGAAGAAAGACAACAAAACCCAAGGAAATTTCTACCCCATTTCTGACCCTAGCTAGCTATTTCATTTAATGTTTATCTCTTTTTATTGGTTTTATCACTATTTATCACTTTCTTGATAAATGAGATCATCAGTTGGCTAAATCAATGCCTCTCTCTCTCTCTCTCTCTCTCTCTCTCTCTCTCGTTCTGGCACATCGCTTACGAGCGGTTCTCCTACTTGTCTTCTTCAGTGACCTCACCATTTTCATTGCTATTCACATAACTGCTTCCGTTTTTCTGTTACACAAGTACTTTATTAGTAGTTTTATTTTTTAAATAAGGGGCATTTTAGTAAGTTCACTCCAATAGAGACAAAAAAAGAAACGAAAAAAGAGTGTAGGTGGAAAAATGGAGAGTGTGGATAACAATTTTCTTTTTTAAACTGCCCACGAGCATCTCCAACTTAGCAACGTCAAATTGGACAAAAGATGTCAAGGGGAAGGATCAGCATTCGAAACAACTCCAATCAAAATGTAAAATGCTTAAGTTACATTTTGATAAAATAAATTTGGTATGTGAAAGAGTAAAATATTACTATTGCTTTTTATTATTTTGTGACGGGTAAGACAGACAATCTTGTCTAAAATTTGACAAAATAAAAAGTACCATAACAAAAGATTTAATATACATGATGAGGATTTTGTAGAGGTCTCTGGGATGACCGAAGGATTTCTTTTTTTCTTTTCTCTTTTAATCAAGACGGAGAATATAATTGAGGTCGTAATTAAGATTTCATGAAAGAATCCAAATCTCAATACAAGGGGTCTGGATCGGAGTATTTATAAATCAGTTTTTTGTGTTCGGCATTTTTAGATTACACTATTCAACACAAAGTATAAATAATTGGAGAAATTACTTTGAAAATCTGACATAATTCGAAAAGGGGATTTATCATTATACTATAGAAATTGTAGTTCAATAAAATAGGTTATGAAAGGTACATAGGCTGCCACGCTTAAAAGCACCTTTGGTCTTCTATCGGTCCAATCATAAGAGCCGATTGAAGAGGTCCCGCAATGTAATACTCCATCCTCCGCGCAAAAAAATCTGGTGCACCCGTGGATTCAGTTTTCATCGAATAGTTTTGGATTTGTCTGTGGATTAATATATATTAGCTAGTGGTATGGCCGCGCAAAAAAATCCGGTGAACCGATGGATTCAGTTTTGACCGTATAATTTTGGATTTGTCCGTGGATTTATTTATATATATATATATATACATACACACACATGCACGCTCTAGCCAGTGGTATGGCTGCGCAACAAAATCTGGTGAATCCGTGGATTCAGTTTTGACCGAATAGTTTTGGATTTGTCTGTGGATATATATACACACACATCGATTCGAAAATTAAAAAATCGTGAGATATGAATTGGGATTTTTTTTTTCTCAAAACCATGGATAAATCAAACTGGACTATGAAATATTTAAAAATATATATAATATAGATGCTCTATATAGTAAATAATAATAATTTTACCCATTTTTATAATTCTTTTTTAACTATTTTGTAATTTTACCTACGGGATATGAATGCTTTGTTATTGTACTAGATTCTTGTGATCACTAAATAAATGATGTTCGAGACAAAGATTTGCTTTTGCTAAATGAAGTTGAGACACAGATTTGCTTACTTGCTGCTATTTTTCTCTCTCTCCTTTTTAGTTGCTGTAATAATGTAAGATTTGGTTTTATTGGAGTCTAAAAAATCAAATAGCCAAGTTTGGTTGATATAATTCGTGGATAAAACCGGGACAGATTCATGACTTTAGGATTGGAACTGGACCATGAGACTTTTGGTCCAAATATGGATTGTATTTTCTAAAAATCGTGACTCATGAATTAGAATTGGATTCATAGGAATCCACTCCAATCTGGACTGCATGTGCACAGCCCTAACTAGCAGTCGATCCAACTTTTTTTTTTCTTATCCATCAAAAGATATAGCGATATGGCTGCAAAGAAAATTCATTGTTATATATAGCAACGGAGGAAAGAGCCAAATCGTATATCACTCAACCAGGCTTAGTTGAAGGGTCGCGAAGGGGCTTAGTTGAGGAAAGATTTTTTTTTTTGTTCTTTATATGTCTCTCGAGTGAAAAAAAGAAAAAGAAAAAGAAAGATACACATTGCGGTCTCATTTAACGGTCTAAGCCATTGATTTTGTAGGCATCTATGTGTCTGTCAGTGATGCCAAAAATCGGAATGATCAGACATCGATCAAGGCCTGATCGAATCACAGTTCTATTAAAGAAAATGAATGATCATAGTTTGACTGCACATTACTCTTTTGGCAAATATGATTCGTTCAAATAAATGTATTTTTCTATCTACTTGAGTTCTTAAACAGACACTTACCACATTCAGCTATGCAAAATGAACGACTCATCATCAAATGTGGGGGGAGGATTCGGAAATCGTGCACTGCAGGGGTTGTGATGCATCATTCATGCGTCCAAAGTGTTTGTAAAACAAACATTTCTAGGGAAGAGTCGATTGCTAAGATAGACGATTGGCGTGATATACTACAACTCCATAGGCAGCCCGCCCTACAGGATCCCCGGATCCGTAGAGGAGGAGAGTGTGAACAAGTTCGGCACTCCGGTGTATAGGGTCTGGTTTCTAACAGTGCTGACGAAACAAACTGCTTTGAAAGTCTCTTACGTTTGAACAAACGGATAAGTAGTGATCATAATAACTCCACCTAAAATGACTACTCCATTCCGCAAGCTTTTTATCCAATTCATGAAAAGGGAAAAAAAAGAAGAAGAAGCTGAAATAACACACTTTTTGACAATTAATTGAACAGTTGCATTAGAATTTCGAACAGAATTAATCCACCTCACTGTTCTACAACCAAGATCATTTCATCATGTATGGTTTCTTATGTGACGTAATATTAATTAAATATGGTTGTCCCATTAAACTATCCGAACCGTTATACTTTGTACATTTTGATTTGTTTACATTACTAGTTAAATCAAGTTGATCGGAAATCGGTCATAGTTTAGTCGAAATGCATATTTGAAACAAGAGAAATAGACAATCGAATATGCTTTGTTTAGATGAATATCGCGATATTATTCGTCGCCTTGGTTTTTTCCCGTACCGTTTTTTGATTGAAAAAATGAATGACTTGAACCATTGAATAATATCTTGATGTACTTCATTTTACGTCCAATGAAGGAACTACTGATAAATAGGTGAGATTTAGGGTCAATGAGACGTGAGTTTTTTTTTTTTTTTAATCAACAACAAATTTCTTTACATTTCAAAAGTCCGAAGGCAAAGATTACATTGCAAATTCAGGAGTGAAACAAAACCCTCAAAGTCTAAGACACGAGCGACCGTACAATTAGGGGTGACAAATTGAACCCAGACCCATTAACAAACCCAGACCCATCAACTAAAAAATAGACCCAACCCAACCCATTTATTAGTTGGGTAAGAATGGGTCCAAACCCAACTAACCCATTATTAGTTGGGTCTTAATTGGACATTAATTGGGTCAACTAAAATGACCCAATGGGCATGAAAGTAACCCATGAAAAATTTTCATCCTTTACCAGATTCCCAATGAATGCAGCCCATCCCCTACCACGCCACCACCGCCGCCACCACCACGACGCCGCCACCACCACCGCCGCCACTGCCACCACCACGCCGCCGCCACCGCCACCACGCCACCCTCACCACCCCCACCACAACGCCACCACCACCACCACGCCACCCTCACCACCCCCACCACAACACCGCCGTCGCCACCACCACCACCATGACGCCACCCTCACCGCTGCCACCACCACCACGACGGCCACCATCGCCGCCGCCGCCACCACCACCACCCCTACCACGCCACCATTGCCATGCCACCACCACCACCACCGCGCCGCCACTTTATAAGCTTTTTAGGAAACCCCTCCATCTGAAATGGTTTCAGTGTAGGTGGGGAAACGATAGCAAACTGGGGGTTTGATTTCGGCAGTGTTCGGTGTTCCAATACAATTCGGCTATCCATCTTAACTCAAATGTAGAGTTAGAATTGATCTATAGAGGGACCAGTTGCAGAAACTACTTTGTGGGCATCCAACTTTTGATGCTACTTGATTAAACGTTTTCAACAACTTGGGTGGACTTGTGAATTAATTGGTTGATTTTAATGTTGGATTACCGATGCGTGCCAAAAGTGGGAGTGAGTCGGTGGAGATGGAGTTGGGTTGTCAGGAGAGAGAGAGAGAGAGAGAGAGAGGCAAGTTTCCCTTAGTAGAGAGAGAGAGAGAGGCAAGTTTCCCTTAATCCAATTTACGCAAGTTATATTGGTTTTACATCATTCAATTCAAATTTACGTAGAAAACTCAAACTTAAGGTAAGTAGGAATTAGGATTTGTCATATGTTTTACATCATTCGCTAAATTAGGATTTGTCATTTGTCATATGGTGGTGGTGGTGGCGGCGGCGGTGAGGGTGGCGGCGTTGTGGTGGTGGTGAGTAATTGGGTTAATGGGCGGGTTGTGTTTGATTTTAAATTAATGGGTCGGGTTGAGTATGGGTAATTGAACTCATAATTAATGAATCTAAATGGGTCAATGACCCATTAAAGATCCAACCCACTTATAACTTGCCTATTTTGACCCAAACCCGCCCATTTGACACCTCTACGTACAATAACACTTAGGCTAACCGACGTGAGGGTGGGTTACAGATGGCTTTAGTACAGGAGCAAAGTCCGGGAGAATATAAATTGCATGTTAGTAGAACGGTTACTTGCTTGGACTATTGCGCACGAATCGTGCTGCCTCCAAGCTGGTTATAGCCGGGCGGCGGGCCCTCAGCAACTATTCCCAAGCCCTTTCATCTAGGCCTGTGTGTGTTCAAATCTTTGAATCTGTAGAGCCTTTTGAGTTGGGGGAAAAAAATGTAAACAAACCCTTGACTTTATGGAGGAATTTGTACAGGAAAAAAAAGATGTAAGAATTAACTCCATTTTACTGTCTTGACCTATTTCTCTTCGCATAAAGAAAATTTTATTCACGGCGGCGCTCAATCTCGGTCGTCTAAAAGTGTTTTGGACGATCCATATTAAAAACAATCTATCAACGGTAATAAATTGTATTTAATCCGGATCGTCCAAAACTTCTCTCT
Organism: Rhododendron ovatum; assembly: GCA_019656835.1. NCBI lineage: Eukaryota > Viridiplantae > Streptophyta > Magnoliopsida > Ericales > Ericaceae > Rhododendron > Rhododendron ovatum. The sequence continues at coordinate 11,942,456 of CM033795.1, forward strand.
TTCACATATTGACAAAGTCGGTCCTACATGACTTTTCGGGGACATAAACAAAGATTAAAAGTGATGCTCCAAAGTAGGAGGCCGGACCCCTAACATTTGTAAATTTTTGAAAACTTTTAAGAGAATTCATAGAATAGCATTGCAACTAGCTATGACTGGAAATTTGAAACAAAGAAGTTGTAAAAATTATGCGCAATGAAATCCCAAGGGGTTGGCAAAATGGGCATGAGAAAACAATTAGTGTTTGACTACGGAATCACATGTTCGAATCTCATGGAAGCCAATCATTCCAAACATTGGGGTCATTGAGAGTTATGCACTCCGGTTGTTACCTTCGGGACTTCGGAATTAGTCGAGGTACACGCAAGCCAGCCCGGACATCTAGTTATCAAAAAATTATGTACAAATTAAGAATACTTGTAGGAATCAGCAGCCTTGTTGAAGAAAGACACGAATGTAAAGACAGAGGAAAGTGTCGTGTAGCAGAGGACTGGGTATGGGAAGGCATGCATGCAGAAAAGAACGTCAGGGAAATCGTGAATATATGGAGATAAAGATGGGCTGTTGCAATTATCGTTGGACAGGATCACGATCCAGTTTTGCAAGATAGAGACTTGTTTTTTGGACTCGATTGGACTCGGATGCCGCCGCTTGTCTCCCATTCTTGGAGATTGATTTCATCAGCAAATTACCTCTAAGAATAGAAACATGCACTTTATTTCATCGTCTTGGTCCGATTAAGTCAGGACAATTCGGATGAACTACGTATCCAATACGAATACTAATTGCACGCGAATAAAAATCGAACCTCGGTGTAAAGAAAGATTTCACGAGGCTCTTGATTGTTAGCTAGGTAACTTCCCAATCAAAAGCCTCGACATTTTGTTTTAGTACTATAAAATTTTAAACTTGGAAGTATTTCATTTTCTAAAATTTCATGTGCCAATCGATGGAAGTCAAAACCGATTTTCTTATGTATATGTTCTTCTAGATCTCTTCATGTCACGAGCTGGTCCAGCTGGAGCTGAATGGTTTGGAGTATCGTCTGCCTCGAATGGACCAATGAAGTGGAATTTGGAGACGTAATTAAGGAGAGATCTATCATACATCGCATTTTTTTTTATAAACGGATGTTCAGGTCAGCTTACGCACACCACGACTAATTTCTGTCGCCAAGGCGGAGCCAATTAAGGCCCGAGGGGTCAGTGCCCCCAGAAAATTATCACTTGCTCCTTTTCTTTTTTTACATCTATTTAAAAGATTTTAGAGATTGGAAGTTTTGGGGATTGGGTTTGTTGTGTTGTTGTGAGTTTCTAAATAAATCAATGTACCCCATCGAGAATTTCGTTTCACCGACGCAAATATCAAATTGCTGCTTTTTGTGGCATGTTTAAACCCATCCAATACATTTTCTAGCTTTTCTAAGAAAAATTTGACTTGCATATCAACTCGATACATTTATTGTCATGCAATATGCTATTTACTAAAAATTTCTCATGATTAAAAACTCGTTGGGGCTGATTGTAAAAAAAATTAGCAACGAATATTTAGACTTTTGAGTTTATGTTTTGAAGCTTTTGAATACATCGATCATGCTGCAAGCGATGGTGCCTAATAGAGAATATATTTAATTTTTTGTGCTCAGTATCTCTTCGTTATATTTTATTGTGAATTTTCTTAGTTTGTTGTGAAAAAGTGCCCCTCTAAACAAGATTCCTAACTCCTTCACTGATTCCGAGGTCCTGAAGGTAACGGCCGAGTATAACCCCTAGTATATAATTTCGCCCAGAAAATGCTACAAAAATGATTTATCCAGGACTAGGCCGGAATTATTGTATATTGAAGACAAAAAAGATAACCCCACAATTAGCTCACATCATGTTAACTTCATGGTATCGGTTATGTAACAAATTAACTGCACATACATTTTGGACTGTTACGTACTCCATCCGTCTCATTATTATAAGTCACACAATTTTTTTATAGAGAATAATTTGATAGAGAATAAAGTAATTTTGAATTTAGTTTTTTTAACAAATTGAAAATATTAACCAGTTCTTCAAACAAATATAAAATTGGAAATTGAAAAATAGTTATTTCCATTCAAAAAATTGGTTCTATTCCCTCCGTCTCAAAATATTTATCCGGTCCGCAACATGAGGAGTAAGAAATAATGCATTTCTTTCAAGAAAAAATTTAAATTTTTTTTATAAATTTAAAGAACTCACCGATATCTAGTGAATTGATAAAAAAAATTAGAGTTTTTTTTTTGCAAAAAATATATTATTTTTATGTTCTCGTTTGCTGATCGGACAAATATTATGAATCGGATGGAGTATATTTTATAATTAACCTGAAATTTAAGAGACAGATGGTACATGGAAAATGAAAAAATTCTATTGGAACGAGGAACGGTGGGAAAGCAATATCAGGATTCAGAACAAATCAAGAGTCACCCGGAAGAGACTGGTGTATTGTTGTTATTGGGATCCGCCAAATTTGTATTGGAGCCGACTCCTCCATTCGAGAAATTTTTGGGTGCCTAGCACGTTGCGGTATTCATTGGCGATTAAATATATTTTAAACGATCCAAATTTATTTCCTTTCTCTCTTTTCATCTGACCACTATCTTTTCTTTTTTTCTCTCTCTAAAATTCAAATCGTCCAAAACACGTTTGCACAGCTAAAATCGCGACCGGATACCACGTGTGTGGTACCCGCCCGGCACCCAAAAACTTCTCCATTCATTCATTTAAGTCATGTGAGAGAGATGAACAGTCATCCATTTCGCCTGGTGAGCACTTCAAGGCAAGAAGTTTCTATCAAAATGCAGCTCTGCCCTATCTATCCCTTCCCCATATTTGATCAGAAAAAGCATATCCCTTCCCCATAAGTTTTTGTTTTTTCCTGAAATTAAAATGTGGACAGTTTGGATTGAAATCTCAAAGCCTTATTTTATTGTGGAAAAATAATTTTTTAGTTGTAAGCTATGCTAATTTTGATTATTTAATACGTCTTGAGAAGAGACTTTTAATGACTACATACTTCACTCTTTTTGAGCCCTCTATTGTATGTTTTTTGAGAAATCGTGTTATATTTAGGTAAAGAAATATCGTGCTATTTTTTTATTTTTTTCTTCCTGTAGATATCTATACAAATAATAAGCTAGAGTTGTATGTAGAATTCTAGAATGTCATGAAGATAAAGAGAAAGAAAAGATCTTTGGGTAAGAGGATTCTAGAAGGAGAATGTGAACCATTAGATGAAAATGATCCTAACCATTCAGTGAAGAGTGGATGGCCATATAAAAGAAGGATGAGATCATTTGGCGATTGCTCACATGTGAAACCACACACTAGGAGTGCACCAAGTTACATCGGAGCACCTCGGTGAATGCTCATGGGAGCACATTTAGAGATACGATATGAGAATTAGGGTGCAAGTGTCAAGAGTTAGAGGTGCCTAGAATGGTGTGAGTGAGATTACTCATTGGGAGGGAGTAGTCCATTGTATGTGAACGAGAAACATGTACAAAACATTTGTAATCAATAAAAGATGTATTCTTTCGTGGCATTTTGCTGCCTCCATACTCAATAAAATCTTTTGTACATTAACAATGGAGTGAACCTGTTTGAACAGGTTTACAATGGCCTCAAATGATTAAAATTCTGAGAGGGATTGCATCAAGCCTCGACTACATTCACAAGAGTGCTACACCTGCAATTATACACTCAAACTTGAAGTGTCATGAAATCTAGTGAGGTTTATCAAGATAGCCTAGAGGGAAGGGATCGAAACCACTTGGAGCGTGGATTCGGTTATAGTTCGAGGCAAACAAAGGGCCTGGGATATTAACAGAACCAGAGTAAAAATCTGATCACTAACTCAATAAATAAGAGATGCTTAAACATTGTAATAATTGTTCATTCTGCACTTTATCAAGATTTCATGAGACGCTAGATTGAGTTATTTTCTTCGCAAGAAGGAAGTGTTGGCGAACTAACGTTGGAAAGTCATGGGAAAGGATTTTTTAGAGAGTGCTTAACTCCGTAACCTCGCCTTCAAATATAAGGTTAAACCGAAAAAGTCCTTTGCCTTAGATGCAAGGTTCGAGATACCTCAAGCATAAGGCTAAGTCGTCGATAGCTTAATAACCGGAAAGTTTGGGATCGTACCACAGGGAATCTAATATAGCTAGTTTGAATTGTAGGTTTTATATGGAGGATTTCAGTGTTTAAGACGGCCAATTTGGTTTTGCTTTAATCGGTGGAAGTAGTAATAGAAAAGACTAGAAACGAGTTTTATAAACTAGAGGCAAGTCTAGGAATCTTATATCCCTTGACAAAGGCCGTAACCGGTTCTCAATTATAACTCAAACGAGAGACACGACCGTGTGTTCACACCCGGAAGATTTAACTTTAACGACTATGTTTATCGAAAGATGTGATTAAACGAAGGCAAACCAACTTCTTTGACAAATTAATCGAACACATAGGAGGTCACGAGCCCTCGGTGAGCCGCTTGCCAAGACCGCTTGACTAAGCACCTTACCAAGGAGTTAACACCCCTTGTTTAGACCAAAAATGCAAGTTAAGCCCTATTCCGAAAATCATGCTTTTAAGCCCGAAGGTTTGAGAACTAAATAACCACCTAAGTTCTCGGGAAAGAACACCCCGAGACTTAGCCAAAACGACTATTCACACATAGCTAAAGTACAAAAGATAGCATAAAAATGAGACTTGACTTTTAACCATTGAAATCGAAAATAAACTTGATATTAATAAGGATCCAAGTCGTAGCTTCAACTTTAATAAACGAGAATTGAACAAACAAGAAGTACTTACTTGAGTTCTATGAAAATTACACTTGAAAAGCTTAGAAAGACATTAATGGAGAAAAAACCTAGAAGTGTAATGTGCTAGCTACCAAAGGGATGAGAGAGAGGAACCTTTTATACAAAGTGGTTCTCTCTCTCCTCCAAAATATCGTAAAATATCCAAAAAGTGGGAAGTTGCCACTTATGGAAAGTTAAAAGCTAACAAAAAGTAAGTTGGTAAGTCTACCGTATTGATACTCCATAGCCGTATCAATACTGAGCTGGATTTGCTCTGAAACCCAGGATTCCTCACAGATGACCTGTATCGATATGCAAGAAACTGTATCGATACGCTGAGAGATGGATTTCCTTCTGTTTTGAAACCATATCGATACTCCATTGCCCTTATCGATACATACTGCTTCCTGGCAGATAAAGTCCCTTGTGCCCCAATCTGACACCTGACGGCTGTATTCTTCAAGGCCTCGTGTACTCGCTTACCCTCAAGAGTTGTTCAAAACATCAAAACTAACCCTCTTATTTGAGAATCACCTGAAATGCACAACGGAAAATCTTACGCGCAAAATCACTAAAAACGACAGACAAACATAAGATAAACGACATAAAACAAGACTAGGCGCACCAAATATCTACAATATTTGGTGCTCATCAGAGAGCAACAAATCACTTGAGCGGGACATTCAAGCACACCTTCTCCTACTGTTCTATTGTATGGCGTTGCACAGTGGTGAGATGTTTACTCAAGCTGGTTTCAATCTCATTTCTTGTGCAGTTTAAGCCTTTGATGATCTTCTCGGAGCTATTGACGGTGGTGAGATATTCCTTACGACAAGTTCCTAGTGACATTTTGCGGTTAATTGTATTAAAGCTTCTTAGTTAATTTCAATTCTACTGTTAGGGTATGCTTTTCTTTTGTTTTGGCTAGGTATATTTGAATTGATGTTGTCTCTGCGCATTGGCTCTTCTTATACTAAAATCTTATGGATTATGTTGTTATCTGGTGCGCAATTGTTGGTTTATCTGTTCAGGTGATTGCTCATACTATGTGGAAGGAGATGCGCAAATTATGATCAACATGTTACAGGGGAAGAGTCAGATAAAAGCTTGTTTGGATGTCATTATTAGAGACACTTTGTCTTTTGTTAGTCGTTTTAATTCTTGTTCTTTTAATTTTGTTCCTCGTAATTGTAATAGGGTGGTTAATATTTTAGCCAAATATGCCGTATTTCTAGAGACCCCTATAACTTGGCTATGGAATTACCCAAGATGGGTTCTTAGGAAAGCCTCTCTCGATGTTTCTTTGATGCAATAATAAAAGTAGCCTATTATCATTTAGTACTAGACTACTAATTGGTGGATGCTTGAATGGGTAATTTGACACTAATTCGGCAGGTCATTATTTTTTTTAAACCAGAAAACTTTTTTGGGAGCACTTTTAAATGCCACGATGCCCAAGCTGCCAAGGCATTTGCAATCGCCTTGTCAATACGCTATGGGGCCACTTATAAATGCATCAATAGTTGTTAACCGTGGTTAAGTTGGATATGCCCAAAGTCCTACTGCAGCTCCTTGAACTGCCTCAATACATGAATTATGCGGCACTTTATAAGTGCCTCCTAAAACGCTTTTTGCAATGTGCCAAAGTACCCCGTAGATCTTTTGTTGCACCGATACACGCAGCACCTCGTTGTACTACCCTATTAACTAAACTGCCCCATTAGGAACCATGTTGAGGCATTTTTTACTTCCCAAATAGGGTATGTTTGTTGTAGTGCCCTTTTTCTTATCTTTCATGATGTGGTGCAAAATCAACTATACTTTCATTATATGATGTGCTCATGGCTGTGCATGTGGTGTTGTAACAGCATTTGCTTACTCTTTCTTACACCAAGAGTTTTTTTTGGTCATCATGTGTAGTTAATTGTTGATTGCATCAATTTTTTTTTTGAATTATTGATTTGTCTCGACGAGAGAAAACTAAAAGGTATAAAATTCTGGTCAAAATCTTCAGAAAGGTCAGTAAAGACAAAAAAAAAATCCAAAAAAGATTATTTTTTGGATTATTTTTTTCTTTATTCAAAAATATTTTAATTTTATCGATAATTTTAGACTCTTTAGATTCTTCTCATCGATTTATACAAACTAACACTCAGAAAAATATAAAGCATAGAATTTCGATTACTTCTACTTCATTTGATCCAGAAAAAAAAAGGATTAAAAACAAACTTATGTTCCAAAAAAAGTTTTGAGAGCTTCATTGTGAGAATTGAATTTTGGAAGAAAATGAATGTCTGGTATCTGGACTATCCGACTATCTACTTGGAATTGGACCCAGTAAACCCTTACTGGGCCGACATTGAAGTGCCTTTTATTTGGGCTTTTCTTTGAAAGGGCAAAAAATAGAAACAATAGAAATACTCTTTGTACAATCTTTTGAAGGTTGGAGCTACACAACAAAGTAAAATGCAATTGCCACAAATGGATAAGAAAAATCCACCAACCTAAGTCAAATCTGAACAATTCAAATATTATCATGATATATAAAAAATAACATCAAGTGGGGGTCACTTGGGTTTGCCCGTAAAGTTTAGTTTTGTGCAATTCGTCGAGTTAGAAATCCAGAATGTAATTATTATTAGTAAAAGAGAATAATCGAAACATACCACATCAGATTTTGATTATTCATTGAGAGGTTGTTAAAGTTAAAAATGTAAAATTGAGTTGAGTTTTGTTCACCCTCCAAGAGAGTGAACATTACCCTCCTTCTTATTGGTTGAAATAATGTGGACCTCACCACAAAGTGATGTCATGCTTACCAAAAAGTGTATTGCACGGTAAGTATGACATCACTTTGTGGTGGGATCCATATTATTTCAACCAATAAGAGAAAGGGTAATATTCACCATCTTGTAAGGAGGGTGAACAAAATTGCACTCTATCAAATTTCACATTGTTTATTGTTAGCCCATAATCAAAATAAATTGGCAAAATTCGGTTCGGCTGGGCTCTGCTTGGAGTGTTCTGGTTGGCCCACGCAGAATGGATTCCTAGAATTTGTCTTGCTATTTTAAATGGAGAATTCAGAGCTGTAGTTTTCATTTTAATTTTCATTTTTAAATAAAAAAATTAGAGGATAGGAAATTTTCTGGAGGAGTGGTACGATATATGACACTCGGTCCATAATAGAAAATTTTCATGGACCAAGTGTCATGCAAGCTAACATTTTTTAATTTTTCGGCATCTGGATGCGACAATTTGTTATTTCTCCAAACTCACACCCCCCAACAAACAAACAAACAGAAACAAGATGACTGTACACGTGATTCGACATTCGCTTACTCTCCGGCCAGCGAATTTCTGTTTTGGAAGTGTTTTACAAACGCTCAAATATTCAAACCCAATGTATAATCACCTCAGGAACCCCTCGGATTTCTGCTACCCATTACAAAGGCAGGTGACAAATGGATACATAGGCAAACCAGGGCTACTGTTTTGGATAGGTTTTGAGGAAGAGAGTTCCATTAGGGCAATTCTTCATTCATGAATTGATCAATTTTGTCAATTTTTGCCCTGATCAATTTGAGCCATGCCAACACCATGAATATCATGTGATGGAATTCAACATGAATGCTATGAACTCGCGTATAGATCGTAAGGTGTTGATTTTTCATTCTTGTGTTTCATAATATGATTTTGTGATCTCGATTGGATAATTAAGCATTTTCTATTGGACATTGAAATCCTCGTTGGTTCCACCAATTAGCTTCCTTAAGCCGTACGGGATTGCTCGCCTACTGACTCGCACACATGTCCGACTCTTTGGTCCGTGTTTCAGAACAGTCCCAATTGTGCCCTAAACTAGAACTCTCAAAGGATGCTGGTCGATTAACACAACAAGACCCTGGTTAGGGAAGTCAAAATCCACTAAAGAGTGTGTGTGTGTGTGCTGCAGTGACATAGGCAGCGCGTGCTTGCCAAGGGAGATACGTTATTGAAGGATTGCATGAACTAGCTTCTTGATTGCTTGGGCTGCTTCTGGGTTTTCTGTTTGGCTTTGAAATGAAATTTCTATGTTCAAAACAATCAAACATAACGAAAGGAGGAGTTACCTATCCATTTGGACAACTAATGCCCTGATGCAACCAAGAAATACTCACAATTTTGGCCATAACGATAGATTTCATTGCACAGAAAGGGAATATGGACGACCAAATACCAAACAAATAGTAGCAGGTTGAACCATTGTTCATATTTTTTCAAACCCAGAAACTAGAGATGCATTTCATAACCACCAATCCCACCCAACTAAAATATTACTACTAGAAGTCCAAAATTTTCTTGCTCTTTCGAGTTTGCACCGGAGATTTTCCGGGCATTTCATTCATGCACTTGTGGAATATCTTGAAGTCCAGTACTTCTCAATTTCCTCTGCAGTTCTTCCAGGAATTCTCCCAGCAATCAGAGACCACCTGAGGCATCATTGGCAACATTGCCTAACTAATTAGCAAAGCACATACAAAGTTGAAGAACTCAAATGGGGGGCGGGGGGGTTTGTGGGGAACTAGGGAAGGTAATTAAATGCATTTTTTTTTTTTTAAAGATGGGAGCTAGTACATTTGAAAAGAGAGCCCACCTTTCTCCAACGAGATTAAACATTCTAGTGATCAGGGTTTCCTCATCCTCGGAAAATTCAATCTTGGATTCTTGACTTGTGTCCTCTGCTGCAAAACAGAGGGAGAGAGAGGGGGGGATTATTTCATATGGTTAATATAAAATAAACAGCCCGTATCCCAGCTAGCAATGCTACGTGTATACAGATGTCACGTGTGCCTCAGATTCATTACGAAGATGGCGCCACTGCACCAAATTAGACCACCTATCGTTTTTTCTTTGCACTTTTGTCAAATCCGAACAGGGCAAACATGTCAAGCCAAGTTCGAAACAGAGGAAACTCACAAGGCACTGTTTTTAAATAATGAATGAACACTTAAAGAGGAAAGAAGGAAACAGAGAGCTAGATGCAAGACCAAGAGGAAAGAAGACAACAACTAAAATCTGGAAAGGGTACCTCTAGAGTCCACAGAGGCATCATCAGAGTAAGAGTGTTCAAAGTCAGCCATTATACTAGTAGTAGGGATGAGAAAGGGTAAAACTCAAGAAAACTCTTTTAAGTAGTATCACTATTGAATGGGAAAAAAAATAAGGCCAGAGTTGGTGGAGGTTGGTTGTGGGAGAAAGCATATATAAGTAGTAGTACAAGTGACAATGGGGAGAAGACTGTGTGGACCCTTTTGGAAGAAGAATGTGAAGTGAGAGAAACACTATCAAATCAAGTGGGGAGGAATGGTAGTTGACAGCAAAGGAGGTTTGGTAGTCCAACTTTGATGGGTAGTTGAACTCACTTTAGCATAAGCTGTTGGTTGCGACAGATTCTTTTTGGGCGTGCGAGACATGAACTTTGATTTAGCACACCTAGTACCTAGTTGGCAATGGACACGAATTTCGAGTTTCTAAGCTTAATGTTTGAGTTCAAGTCATTGTTATTGTTTGCGTGTTTGGTGGATATAAGCGTATTCTATAGCAATCGTAGCGCACAATGTGAGTCTCGACTCCGACATAGGTGCGATCAAGGGTAATACTTGAAGTAGTCCCTTCCACATCCATTTTTGCCAGAAAGAAAAAAAGAAGGAAGGAAATATGTGTACACCCTAGTGGAAAAGGATTTTCTTCTTCTTGTTGTTTAATGAAAGTGGGGGTATGATTGGTGGGATTATTAGGTGCTGAGGATAAGGTTTAGCAATAATTGAGAAAAAGCCAAAAGAAACCTTGCCCTGGGAACCTTTATTTCCTGATGATAGATAACACAAAGCCAAGTACAAAGACAAACATAGTGGCCCTACTGGCCAGAAAATCAATAACAGATAGAGACGTATTTGTCTAAACAACTACTGGAATAATTGTTGGGAGTGGAGGAATCTCTCTCTCTCTCTCTCTCTCGTGGTCCCATGCAATCTCGCATTGTTTACTTGGGTTGACATCTGAGGACCCTATGTCTATCATGTGCAACTTGAGAAATGTACAACGATCCACAATAATATACTACTAGATTGCTTTAACAACTCTCCAACTACTAGTCAATGCTAAGTGAAAAAATAGAGCACAATATTCATATCAGGGGAAAACCAGAGAGTGACTAGCACTATGCCCCCATTTTGAACTTATTTGACATGTCGACTATCGTCCTTGTTATAGGCTTGTAGCCAACTTACTCTGCATTTGTTTTTGCATTTGCTGTGGTCTCAATTAATCTGCTATATAATTGAAATACTTATCTTACAAATCTTGATTATCGTCTTTGATTAGAGCATGACTTTCCTACGACGAGAGTTTGGCCTGATGGGAGTGAGGCTCCGGTAAGCTATCCCAGACTCTGTTTTACATTTGGATTTGGATGGATTGCTCAGAAGACACAAATGAATATTGGATTGCAATTTTTTCCCTTAAGGATTGACTAAGGCACCATTTTGTTGAAGGTCGTTCAATCTTTTGTGAGGGTATGGCATCGGCTACTTCACCGCTGCAGGGCCTGGTACTCGGAAATTGGTTTATTAGCACCACAATCAATCAGTGTCTTCTTTATGTCCAAACACAAATTTATTATAAATATAGGTGAAGGTTTTGGAATAACCCATAATCCTTATACATCACACAACAGGTAGCCGAACCAGTGAACACCACAATGTACTGTATCAAGCTGATGAATCACACATGTACCAGAAAGGATAGCAAAAGTAGACCTAAGTGGGAATCTATAAAAGTTTCGGATAATTTTATTATTGTCGGCGCAGGCTAAAGATGCATATGAGATTGATCTGCTGCTTGCTTAAAAACCATGAATCTTGATGTTTTCCTTCTTCACAATCCCGGCCTGTTAATCGGACAAAGAATAAAAAGAAAAAGAAAAGCTTCACGTGAGTTATAAGTCCTAGATATATAATTTGTTTGTTTTTTTTTTTGATCGGCTAGACACATATAATTTGTTAATAGCACACATACTAAACCCACCTGCACTAGGAAGGTGGAGACGTTCTTCCTTTGATCACCCTGTAGTTGAATCACCTACATCAAAACAAAAGTAGCACTAAGGCCCATCGTTCATTTTGGTAGAACAATAAAAATTATGGTGGAAATAATGCCGATCAACAAAAAAATATGGTGGAAATGAAAGCATAACGTTTCTTCATGAATGAAAGCTTCACACATCCATTATCATTGCTACTTGTTATTACCATCCATTAAACCACCATAAGGGATGTGAACCCCAATTTGTCAACAAAACTACTCGTTCTCTAAGCCAATGGTCATCCCGTCAACTGCTACATTTGCATCCTGGCTTTCTGTACATCGAAACGGGGAGGTTGTACGTTGCACAATGATAGTGAATCAGAAGGGTAGGTCATAGGTAGTTTGCTATTTGTTGGTGGTACCACCAGTCAACGATGACGTGAAATCACTGGTTCATTGAAGTTTCTCTCCTACGATGGAGTCTATTCAACCCCCCTTTGAGGAAACAATTTGGGTACAAAAGAAACGACTTCCGCACCACCAGTGTGATTTCCTTTAGCTACTGCATTTAGACAGGGTTAAGAACACACCTGGCCTAACTCAGGGTCCTGAACTACAGTACCATTACAGCAGAATTCCTTCTTTAGGTCTTTGAGTATCTTGTTATAGCTGAAGTCCTTCTTCAACCCTTGCACAGTGGTCAAGCTTTTCCTCCCATTGCGCTGCTGTACACGCACATGCACGTACTCCTTTGTTCCAGCACTGGAATCCTCAGCATTTGCATCAGCAAAGGGATCTGCTCAAACAAGATCAAAGCCACCCACAAACCAAGACAATTAATTCATAAATGGCTTCTCAATTTCATCAAAACCATCAAGTGTACAACAGGAATATACCAAAAGCAGATGGAAGCTGGTTGTCGAGTTCAGACATGAAAGTTGTTCGAAATAGAAGAGTACAAGCTGTAGATCTCCTCTTTTGATCGTAGTCAAATTTCAGAATGATCTGAGCTGAAACGGATAGAATACAAAACTCAACCACTCGAAGTCTATACAGATCTGGACGAGCTTAAATAGGGAAGGATTAAGGAATATGAAGTACAGAAAATCCCCAAGAAACCCACACGCATGCCCTCAAAAGAATAGAAGTTGAAGAAATATCAGCAAATGCAATTCTCCTGAGGCTCAAAAATAGTCCTTAAAATATATAACAGCCTACAAAATGATATTATATGAGTCATGATATTGTGTATTTTGCTTTGATGTGGAACCGAAAAGATGGTCTTGTTGCCTTTATAAGATTGGCCCTTATCAATCATATTTTAGATTATAAAACTCAATCTTTCCATAACAATCATAATAGCATTAACAAAACCCATACTCAAGAACGTAACAGCTTATGAAATAATTAAAGGGTGTTCATAACCTATCTTCATTCGCCAACCAGGGGCAGAGGTATATGAAGGGTGGTGATGGCACATGCCAATGGAAGTCGATTTGGTAAGTACCGGTACTCAAAACTTGATTTTTTACTCGTCAGTAAATGTTTGTGTGTGTGCACACTCGTGGAGAGAGATAAAGAAAGGTATCCCAATACTTAACAACCTTACCCTACCATTAAGAGGAAATTGACTGATGAGCATAGTGCAATGTGCACAATCAAGGCCTTCTATTTGAAAACCAACGGAATCATACGTAACTACAGAACATCTGCTAAAAACTTTCATAACATCATGAGTTACCAACCCCAATATAGAAATACTACTTCCTCTAAATCACAAAACCTTTTTCCTTATGAATCCAATCATACGCTTTCCAAAGGCTTTATTGGCTAAAGGAAGATTTTCATGATCCGGTAAAAAACATACTAAAGCAATAACAAAATGATGGCCTATACTAGAAGTGATGGGTGATAACTGTGATATCATTCTGTCCATTAAAGGAAACCTCTTTTAAGTTTTAACGTAGAGAAATATTGACCTTCTCAAACCAAAACCAACTGGTGGAAACCCCCTCTGACGAGGAGATAGTAATGACAGAAGAATTAGAGTAACGATAGGTTATCTGTGACCATAATAAGATGCGACACAAGCTCCTTAATCTAGCAACGTTCACCTGTTTCAGACAACAGTAAATGTCTATTGATACTCTACTAAAGGCCCCATCACTAGATTCACTACTACCACCTACAGTTGTTGTCTATCTATCACTGCCAACCCCTGCCTGGTAAAAAGACTGATTACATTCAGGTCCATAACCCAATAGCCATCTCAAAGGATACCATACTGCCTAGTTGTACGCGCATGACAAAGCAAGCTTCTATTCACAGCACTGATGATCACACAGAAATTTGGGTTGCAAAAACAAAGTACTCATTGCTGAGTAAGCCTTCAAGTTCAAATATCGGTGAATATTAAATAAAACATGATGACACCATGACCAAAGCACAATTCGTTAGAAGTAGTGATAGCCCAAGGAGATTGCAGAAAATAAAGAAAGCCATTGCAGAATCACACAAACACCAGATTTAAGTGGTTCACTCAATGTGGGCTATGCTCCAGAAAGAAAAGAAGCTGCAGGTCCTTTTCCGTTTGACCATTAACTGATGAAGAAGCCGCTTTTTGCCACCCATCATGGTACATATGAGCAGATCAGCACTAAAAGCCGACTCTATGGGCAGATGGATGGCAGCCCTCACTCTTCCACAATACGTCCACAGTCGTATGCAGAATAAATCCAAGTTGATATATCCGTATATACTGTTAAGGTTATGAGTTAGTAAAATCACCAAGGTACCCTTATTACATCGGAGACACATCTTGGGGTACAGTACAATCAGGTTCCACATCGAGATGTTCACTTCCAAATTGTTGCTCATAACCATGATTAGCCATGCAACTAGCATTGAGAATGACCAGTAACTTTACAACCATTGTAACATATCACACCAGCTTGTAACAGGAAAACACAAAATGGCTGAAACTTAAGAGGCCACATCCTAGAGGTCAGATCCTTGAGAAGTTAAAATGGTGGCCACAAAAAGAAAAGATAATGAAATGGTAGTTAGAATCTGTACGACTTGCTATCTCATTGTTGGAACCGCCAAATCTAGAAAAGTGGGTGCAAGTTCACAAGTTGGAGAGAATCCGACTCAAACAGCTGAAATGTGCTAACAAGATTAGAGAAGGTATAACTTGAACAATTTGAACTCATGATGATTTACGCAAAGAGAAACCAAGAAGAAATACAGACCACAGAGTATGAACCAGCCGACCAGCGTGCATTGTTATAAACGCAGTATTTTAACCTTCCTCACAGGGACACAAGGCTCGGTTTCGTTTGATTTCACGGGGTTAATGCATAATGACTAACGCTAAGAATCCAAACCAAGAAAATTATTAATAAAAAAGGAAAGCTACTCATTCTAAGTTAAAGGCTTAGATAGGTCAACATGAAACAACGCCTAACATCAAAGTTTCAGAAACCTAATGATCCCTCTTACACTATTACCGTTAGAGCTTGTTTGCCACTCAGTACGAGCGCCAACTACTAGCTCATGGAATCCATCTTGCATTTACCGAAAAGTTGACTATTGGAAGAAGTAATTTAGAGAAAACAAATGACAAAACAAGAGAGCACTATTTATCCAACTTTGAATCTGGAAATATGAAGCATTATTTACAATTTTACATAATCTCAACTGATTCGTACAGGACGACCATCACTCAATATAAGCACTTTCCATGGAAATACAATAGCAATCTACAGACTCCAAAGTAGTTTTCTATCTTTTAGCATGGTCGACTCTCGAGCAGCTTAATTCTTCAACCAGTATTTGGATTTTCTTCGTAGAGGCTGGCAGTTCAGGGTATTGTGTGGGCTGTTATCGAGTTCTATAGGCTACGTGACTTATGCCACATACTTATATGGGTGGCATCCCTTGGTGCCTTTTCCTTACTTCAATGTTACCACTTAGATTACTTTCAAAAAATTAGGCTACTTTTATTGAAAGTTCGGTGAACAGTGAACAAGTTTGACATAAGCTGTCAAGTTTCGAAAATCAATTCTATGTAATGGTAAATCGACAACGAACGCAACCAAGAGACCCATTTATATAACTACAATTTTCAAAGACCCATCAAACTACAATTTTCAAAGACCCACCATAGTAAGAGTACCAAGAGAAGAAACTTATGCAAAGTGACCCATGTCAGACCCGTTTCCAAGTAGATGGTTCTTGTCTTTCCCTGTTCCTTAGACACAACAACTTAGGAGTAACCCATTTCCTAACTCACTCTGCAAGTTAGACACTAATTTTTGGTGATTGCTAAACGGGGGTTCTTGGCTTTCAACACAGAATTCAGCGGTTTACGGTACATATATATGGTTATCCTTCCATAAAAATCATCCCTACATAAGCAAATGAAAGATTTCTCCCCCTTCCGAACCCAATAATTATAATAGAAGATTTTATTGTAAACAAATCAGAAACTTATACAAAACGCAGACATGGACAATCAATAAACATTTCGGGAACCCTCTCAAAAATTAAAACCCAAAGCCAAAAGCCTATTTTTCCATAAGGGAAAAAAAAGTATCGATTTTTGAGAGATCTAAACAATTCAATTGAACTATCAAAGCAATTCAAGCCCCACAAAACCGAACGCAACATCAAAGACAAACAAACATAACAACCAATTAATTACCCAACAACTAAAGGGCGAGAAAGGAAATCAAATTCTGAAACCGATCATACGGAAGCAAAGATCAACCCAATGCTAAAAATGGAAATTTTTTTTGCTGAGTAATGTTAGTAAAAATCAAATTAAATGAAAGAATTCAAGACTGTTACATACCTGTTACGAATTTGGCAGAGGAACAAGACGGAGGAGAGAGAGAGAGACAGGAATTTTGAGGGATGAGAGATGGTTTGGGGGTGGACTTATAGGCGGTGGGCGTTGGACAAGAACGTCTTAACCGCACAAATTGAGAACCCCGAAAAGATTAATGGAAACTCCTATTGCCAGCCAAGAAACGGGCTTTTGACAGCGACGAGCTGGAAAACTGTAGTATGGTGTGCTAATGTTAGGCGTATCCTGATTTGGTGGGAGATAGTTTTGGGTGGTAATAGTAAGATTGGACTGTACCCACGTGGACCATACAACTACACCAAGGTCAACCTTCGAAGACACCGTGGGAACCGTACGATGTTTGTAACGACGTAGGACGGATGGTTAGGATTGCGGCACAGAAACTGGTTTTTCTAGATTGGCCGACTTTGGAATGCGAAACTAACCCCCTTTTTTTAACTGCAGATGTCTGTGTCAACTTCCACGCATATTAACTAGAGTAAGGCTACAGTTCCCGACGGCCCAATTTCCGATCGGAATCCTGACGCTCCGCTGGGCACATTCCGATCATCGGACGACCGATTCGAGCCGTTCAAAAATTCTAAAAAAATCCGAGTGGGCCCTATGCGGAAATAAATAGCATCCAACGTATGTAGATAGCCGATCCAAACACTTCATTTTCGGCCGATCCAAACACTCCATTTTTGGCCGATCCAAACACAAGAAAGGATTGTTTGGATCGGCCATCTAAACCCGTCGGATGCCGTTTCTTCCCAAGCAACCCCACTCGGTTTTTTTTTTTAGAATTTTTGAACGGCTCGGATCGGCCGTCCGGTGGCCGGAGTGTGCCCGGTCGGGATTCCGATTCGGAATTTGGGTCGGTAAGAGTAGACTTTCCGTATTAGCTAATCTCTTTTCCGTTACGGTCAAAATAAGCCATTTACTACTTTCTTATTAATCTAATACGATAAACTTGATCAAATGCATGAGAACCAAAACCATCGACCAATTGAAATAAGGATAAACTTGATCAATTACGTGAGGATCACAACCATCGACTAATCGAACTAATCCTTAGGCCAGCGAAACTAATCTACACCTACTGCAAGTGATACAGTGTTTTCTGCTTTACTTGTATCTTTATTTCCCTTCCATCTCCTCGCTTTCGTTTTGCCATTTTCGTGTGTCGTATAGATTTGGAATGTAAATAAAATAGAAAAAAAATACAAAACACCCCTTAATGCGTGATGAAAATACATAAAAGCCCCAAGGACTTCAAAATTATAACATAATCGGAAAACCAACATTTTAAAGTAAAAAGCGTCAGCTCCAAAGTACGTTGTGTATCTAAACCAAATCCAACTGAATTCAAACCCAATTGAATCCCATTCGTATTAACCAAATTCTTCGACCAAGATAAGAACCCTAACTATGGAGAAAGTGAGTATTGTACATGCTACTGCTTTTGGCATAATGAAACACCATCTATTCATTGAATAGGGAGTAAATTAGTAATAGATTTAGGTGGACACTCGCACCCTTGAAATTCTCAACTGCGGGATGAGCGGGTGAAATTTTGTCAAACACAAATAATAGATCATTGTTTTTCCTGTGTAGGATGTTCTTCTTCGTGGATTTGTCTATTGAGATTAATTAGGTTAATCTGGACTCTCACACACAGTTGACGTATTCTTTGCTACCATTATTTCTGTCACGACCCTAGCCCGCCCCTAAGGCTCTAGTCACAATAAAGCGCCAGTGATTTGATCACCAAGGCCATACCAAAGTCAAACATCTCATTAGCAAATGACTAAAGGAACTCAATTAACGATAAACGGAAGTAAATTCATTTTATTACATATGTCAAAAGTAGAAGTCTTTACAAGAATCTCTACATTACAAATCAACTAGAACTGTGCATATTTACATGCAAAAAATGTTCACCAAGAACAACTCCTTATCTACAAGTCCACATCTACTTGGCGCGACCAAAAGAAGACTGCACGTCACTACTCTATTCTCCGTTGCCTGAAAGGTGAAAAAATTCATAAGCCAAAGCTCATATGAATGATTAATACGCAATTCACATGCTTTCCATGGACAATGATAAAACCATTTAAAAATGAATCATTTCTCATATCAACATAGCATAGTAATGCACATTCTCTGTTCATTTCATGTCTACCAGGCGTTCCCGGTAGTAGATAAGTTAAGACGTCTTTCGTTATCCGATATATTAGCCATGTCTTGCGAGCCTTTTAGCCCGTGTCCCCTAGCAAGCTGGGACGTGGGAGGATGCCATTGATAGATATAAAACATGTCCACATATTCCATGGAGTTCATATCAAAATATAAAACATCATTGAAGTGAAAAATTTATAACAAACCATGTGTTTTGGGTATTAATCACTCAGCTCATATCCATGTATCACCTGAACCTCCTAAGACAATTAGGCAACAAAACATGGTTGGAGGATGTCAAACAAGTCTATTTTTAATGAACACAAGATGTTAGGGTAAAATTATAATGTTACATAGCTAGCTTTAAACGAACATAATCTGCAGCTCTAACTTCAGCTCAAAATCAGACTTTGCACAGGAATAACAAAGACAAAATCTTCATGCATTTTTTTAGGTCTACGAGTCTAGTTTCAAAATCAAGAAACGGTTCATTATTTCGTCGCTCGAGCTCAAAATTATAGTCGTTTCCCCAACACATGTCTATGCAGTCAGCACGGTCCGAAACTACGCGCTGCTAGATTACGAATTTCTACATAATTTAATACTTCGAATATGATCTCAAAATTTTTACCATAGACAAAAGACTCATAGAGGAACTCTCAATAAAAATATCATAATTTTTAGAGTTTAGGAACTGCCTCAAAAAAATTCTCCAAAATTATGACAAATTCTAGGTTTTTCAATTTAGCAGATTTTCAGAAAATCACCTCTTGTTCTTCATGCGATTTTCAACTCTTAAACCCTTCCAAACTACTTCTAACTCACATCAAAACCTCACTAATCATGCTCAACCACAAAGATATAGAAGAGCTACTTCAAGAACATCAAATTCATACATCAAAAATAAGCTTTACACTCATCAATTCAAGAGATTCAAGTAGTGTTCCTCCCCAAACCCAAATTCATCTAATATATGCGAGATTTATAAATTAAACATGGAATTCAACATATAAAACATGAATTCAAGTAGGAGATGTAAATGTTACCAAGTTAAATCTTCAATTTCAAGCCATGCGAGGTTTTTCCTAATTTTTCCTTTCTCTCTCTCTTCTTCTTCTCTTAGTCGGACTCTCTCTCTCTCCCTACGTTTGTGATAGGAATAAAATAAGAAGAACGTAGAACCCCATATTTTGTCTTGCTAGGCTTAGGAAAAATTATTGAATGTGTGTGTGCCCTATATGCCACCTTATGCTTCAATTTCATTTAGTTAGCAAATTAAGCCCAAAACACATCACATAATTAACTTAAAACATAATTAAAGATTAGGGGTATTACACCCCCCCACTTATAGAAGTTTGTCCTCAAACTCGACTTACCTTGTATTGGAAAAAGATACGGATATTTCCTTTGCATATCCTCCTCCGTTTCCCATGTTGCTTCTCCCCCACGTAAATTTGTCCACCACACTTTTACTGCCTCAAAAAAATTCCCCAAAATCAGGACAGACTATAGGTTTTTCAATTCAGCAGATTTCCAGAAAATCACCTCTTGTTCTTCCTGCGATTTTCAACTCTTCAATCCATCCAAACTACTTCTAACTTACATCAAAACTCACTAATCATGCTCAACCTCATAGATATAGAAGAGCTACTTCAAGAACATCAAATTCATGCATCAAAAATAAGTTTTAAACTCATCAATTCAAGAGATTCAAGTGGTGTTCCTTCCCAAACAAAAATTTATCTAATATATGCGAGATTCATCTACTAAACATGAAATTCAACTACTAAAGCATGGAATTCAACATACAAAATATGAATTCAAGTAGGAGATGTAAATATTACCAAGTTAAATCTTCAATTTCAAGCCATGAAAGGTTTTCCCTAATTTTTCCTGTCTCTCTCTTCTTCTTTTCTTAGTCGGTCTCTCACTCTCCTACGTTTGTGATAGGAATATAAGAAGAAGAACGTAGAACCCCATATTTTATCTTGCTAGGCTTAGGAAAAATTATTGAGTGTGTGTGTGCCATATACCAACATATGGTCCAATTTTATTTAGTTAGCAAATTAAGCCCAAAACACATCACATAATTAACTTAAAACATAATTAAAGATTAGGGGTATTACACCCTGCCCCACTTATAGAAATTTGTTCTCAAACTCGACTTACCTTGTATTGGAAAAATATACGGATATTTCTTTTGCATATCCTCCTCTGTTTCCATGTTGCTTCTACCCCACGTTGATTTGTCCACCACACTTTTACTACCTCAAAAAAATTTCCCAAAATCAGTACAGATTCTAGGTTTTTCAATTCAGAAGATTTCCAGAAAATCACCTCTTGTTCTTCCTGCGATTTTCAACCCTTAAACCCTTCAAAATTATTTCAAACTCATATCAAAACCTCACTAATCATGCTCAACCTCATAGATATAGAAGAGCTATTTGAAAAACATCAAATTCATGCATCAAAAACAAGTTTTAAACTCATCAATTCAAGAGATTCAAGTGCTGTTCCTCCCCAAATCCAAATTTATCTAATATATGCGAGATTCATCAACTAAACATGAAATTCAACTGCTAAAGCATGGAATTCAACATACAAAATATGAATTGAAGTAGGAGATGTAAATATTACCAAGTTAAATATTCAATTTCAAGCCATGCAAAGTTTTCCCTAATTTTACCTCTCTCTCTCTCCCCTCTCTCTTATTCTTCTCTTAGTCGGTCTCTCTTTCTCCCAACGTTTGTGATAGGATTAAAAGAAGAAGAACGTAGAACCCCAAATTTTATCTTGCTAGGCTTAGGAAAAATTATTGAGTATGTGTGTGTGCGCCAATGCCAACTTATGCTCCAATTTTATTTATTTAGCAAATTAAAACCAAAAACACATCACATAATTAACTTAAAACATAATTAAAGATTATGGGTATTATACCCTCCCCCACTTATAGAAGTTTGTCCTCAAACTCGACTTACCTTGTATTGGGAAAAGATACAGATATTTCTTTTGCATATCCTCCTCCGTTTTCCATGTTGCTTCTCCCCAACGTTGATTTGTCCACCACGCTTTTACTACCTCAAAAAAATTCCCCAAAATTAGGACAGATTCTAGATTTTTCAATTCAGCAGATTTTCAGAAAATCACCTCTTGTCTTCCTGCGATTTTCAACTCTTAAACCCTTCTAAACTACTTCTAACTCATATCAGAACCTCACTAATCATGCTCTACCTCATAGATATAGAAGAGGTATTTGAAGAACATCAAATTCATGTATCAAAAATAAACTTTAAACTCATCAATTCAAGAGATTCAAGTAGTGTTTCTCTCCAAACCCAAATTTATCTAATATATGCGAGATTCATCAACTAAACATGAAATTCAACTACTAAAGCATGGATTGCATCATACAAAATATGAATTCAAGTAGGAGATGTAAATATTACCAAGTTAAATCTTCAATTTCAAGCCATGTAAGGTTTTTCCTAATTTTTCCTCTCTCTCTCCCTCTTCTTCTTCTCTTAGTCGGCCTCTCTCTCTCCCTACGTTTGCGATAGGAATAAAATAAGAAGAACGTAGAACACCATATTTTGTCGTGTTAGGCTTAGAAAAAATTATTGAGTGATTGTGTTTGTGCCATATGCCAACTTATGCTCCAATTTCATTTAGTTAGCAAATTAAGCCCAAAACACATCACGTAATTAACTTAAAACATAATTAAGGATTAGGGATATTACACCCTCCCCCACTTATAGAAATTTGACCTCAAACTCGACTTACTTTGTATTTGGAAAAGATACGGATATTTCTTTTGCATATCCTCCTCGTTTCCCATGTTGCTTCTCCCCCACGTTGATTTGTCAACCACACTTTTACTGCCTCAAAAAAATTCCCCTAAATCGGGACAAATTCTAGGTTTTTCAATTCAGCAGATTTCCAGAAAATCACCCATTGTTCTTCCCGCGATTTTCAACTCTTAAACCTTTTTAAACTACTTCTAAGTCATATCAAAACCTCACTAATCATGCTCAACCTCATAGATATAGAAGTGGTATTTGAAGAACATCAAATTCATGCATCAAAAACAAACATTAAACTCATCAATTCAAGAGATTCAAGTGGTATTCCTCCCCAAACCCAAACTTATCTAATATATGCGAGATTCATCAACTAAACATGAAATTCAACTACTAAAGCATGGATTTCAACATACAAAATATGAATTCAAGTAGGAGATGTAAATATTACCAAGTTAAATCTTCAATTTCAAGCCATGCAAGGTTTTCCCAAATTTTTCCTCTCTCTCTCTCTTCTTCTTCTCTTAGTCGGTCTCTCTCTCTCTCCCTACGTTTGTGATAGAAATAAAAGAAGAAGAACGTAGAACCCAATATTTTGTCTTGTTAGGCTTAGAAAAAATTATTATGTGTGTTTGTTTGCGCTATATGCCAACTTATGCTCCAATTTCATTTAGTTAGCAAATTAAGCCCAAAACACATCACATAATTAACTTAAAACATAATTAAAGATTAGAGGTACTACACCCTCCCCCACTTATAGAAGTTTGTCCTCAAACTCGACTTACTTTGTATTGGAAAAATATACGGATATTTATTTTGCATATCCTCCTCCGTTTCCCATGTTGCTTCTCCCCCACGTTGATTTGCCAACCACACTTTTACTGCCTCAAAAAAATTCCCTAAATCAGGACAGATTCTAGGTTTTTCAATTAAGCAGATTTCCAGAAAAATCACCTCTTGTTCTTTCTGCGATTTTCAACTCTTAAACCCTTTCAAACTACTTCTAACTCATATCAAAACTCACTAATCATGCTCAACCTCATAGATACAGAAGAGCGACTTGAAGAACATCAAATTCATGTATCAAAAAACAAGCTTTAAACTCATCAATTCAAGAGATTCAAGTGCTGTTCCTCCCCAAACCCAAATTCATCTAATATATGCGAGATTCATCAACTAAACATGAAATTCAACTACTAAAGCATTGAATTCAACATACAAAACATGAATTCAAGTAGGAGATGTAAATATTACCAATTTAAATCTTCAATTTCAAGCCATCCAAGGTTTTTCCTAATTTTTCCTCTCCCTCTCTTCTTCTTCTCTTAGTCGGTCTCTCTCTCTCTCCCTACGTTTGTGATAGGAATAAAAGAAGAAGAAAGTAGAACCCTATATTTTGTCTTGCTAGGCTTAGAAAAATTATTAATGTGTGTGTCCTATCCCAACTTATGCTCAATTTCATTTAGTTAGCAAATGAAGCCCAAAACACATCATATAATTAACTTAAAACAAAATTAAAGATTAGGGGTATTACACCCTCCTCCACCTATAGAAATTTGTCCTTAAACTCGACTTACCTTGTATTGGGAAAAGATACGGATATTTTTTTGCATATCCTTCTCCGTTTCCATGTTGCTTCTCCCTCACGTTGATTTTTCCACCACACATTTACTATCTCAAAAAAATTCCACAAACTCAGGACAGATTATAGGTTTTTCAATTCAGCAGATTTCTAGAAAATCACCTCTTGTTCTTCCTGCTATTTTCAACTCTTAAACCCTTCAAAACTATTTCTAACTCACATCAAAACCTCACTAATCATACTCAACTCATAGATATAGAAGAGCTATTTCAAGAACATCAAATTCATGCATCAAAAATAAGTTTTAAACTCATCAATTCAAGAGATTCAAGTGGTGTTCCTCCCTAAATTAAAATTCATCTAGTATATGCGAGATTCATTAACTAAACATGAAATTCAACTACTAAATCATAAAATTCAACATACAAAACAAGAATTTAAGTAGGAGATGTAAAAATTACCAAGTTAAACTTTCAATTTCAAGTCATGCAAGGTTTTTCCTAATTCTTCCTCTCTCTCTCTCTCTCTCTTCTTCTTCTCTTAGTCGGTCTCTCTCTCCTCCCTACGTTTGTGATAGGAATAAAAGAAGAAGAACGTAGAACCCCATATTTTATCTTGCTAGGCTTAATAAAAATATTGAGTGTGTGTGTGTGCGCCATATGCCAACTTATGCTCCAATTTTATTTAGTTAGCAAATTAAGCCCAAAACACATCAAATAATTAACTTAAAACATAATTAAAGATTAGGAGTATTACACCATTCCCCACTTATAGAAGTTTGTCCTCAAACTCGACTTACCTTGTATTGGAAAAATATACGGATATTTCTTTTGCATATCCTCCTCCGTTTCCCATGTTACTTCTCCCCACGTTGATTTGTCCATCACACATTTACTGTCTCAAAAAAATTCACCAAAATCTGGACAGATTCTAAGTTTTTCAATTCAGCAGATTTCTAGAAAATCACCTCTTGTTCTTCCTGCGATTTTCAACTCTTAAACCTTTCCAAAACTACTTATAACTCACATCAAAACCTCACTAATCATCCTCAACCTAATAGATATAGAAGTGCTACTTCAAGAACATCTAATTCAAGCATCAAAAACAAGCTTTAAACTCATCAATTCAAAAAATTCAAGTCGTGTTCCTCCCCAAACCCAAATTCATCTAATATATGCGAAATTCATCAACTAAACATGAAATTCAACTACTAAAGCATGGAATTCAAAATACAAAAATGAATTCAAGTAGGAGATGTAAATATTACCAAGTTAAATCTTCAATTTCAAGCCATGCAAGATTTTTCCTAATTTTTCCTCTCTCTCTTATCTTCTTCTCTTAGTCGGTCTTTCTCTCTCTCCCAAAATTTGTGATAGAAATAAAAGAAGAAGAACGTAGAGCTCCATATTTTGTCTTGCTAGGCTTAGGAAAAATTATTGAGTGTGTGTGTGTACGCCATATGTCAAATTATGCTCCAATTTCATTTAGTTAGCAAATTAAGCCCAAAACACATCACATAATTAATTTAAAACGTAATTAAAGTGTTACCCAGACAGCAACCTAGAGGGGGGGGTGAATAGGGTTGCTAATTAAAAATTACCAATTAAAAACTACAAAGGCAAATAACCAATTAGCAAATATATAGAAAGAGTTAAGAAGCGCAAAACCAGTTTATAGTGGTTTTTCTTTTGGATTTTGTACTTTAAATCCTTACGGTTGTCTAGCTTCTCCGGAAAGCAAGGAGCGTCGGTAATTGTAAGCACCCGCAAGGCTTACTGGTGTAATTCCATTTTTCTTTAGTGGAACCTTCAAGCGATTGCCTTGGAGAGAAGTGGAGTAGGCTGGATCGTGGACAAATTCAGACCAAAAAGATTTGATCTATCTTGCTATCTTTAGCTATTGTATCGTTGTGGGCTAATTTAAAATGATCTGTTGATTATTGCTATTACTCGTTAATCATATTGACTTTAATGCACATGTTGAGGGGGAGCATATATGAAGGGGGAGCATTTGCTCAATCTTTACTTATCACTGCTTTTAAAAAATCATATTTTGTGTCATCATCAAAAAGGGGGAGATTGTTAGAAATAACTTATTTTGATTATGTTCTATGACAAAATTGATTTCTTAAAAACAATGTTTTAAGTTCATTTTCTTAAATGTTCTATTGAAAGACATATACAATATTGATACATCTCCGGCCACAAAAGAAATAATTTCTTTTGATCAAAATCGAAATGTGTGTACAGCTTGTGTACATTTTTCTTTAAAAAGAAAAAGTCTCTTGAAGTCCATATGAATCAGTTTGGATGCTCACGTGTATAAATTTCACAAGTATTATGTATTTAGCCCATGAGTAACTTAGACTATACATGATTGCATTGCTCTACACTTGTCAAAAGCAAATTAAATGGCCTAAGGCTCATTCTGTTGCTTTCAAGAACCAACGTCCGTAATTAATAACTTTGACCGACCGTGTTTCTTCTCCTGCCATTATTGACTTTGAGGCTTCACAATTAATACACGAAATCTTTGGAATTGTTAGAAATAACTTATTTTGATTATGTTCTATGACAAAATTGATTTCTTAAAAACAATGTTTTAAGTTCATTTTCTTAAATGTTCTATTGAAAGACATATACAATATTGATACATCTCCGGCCACAAAAGAAATAATTTCTTTTGATCAAAACCGAAATGTGTGTACAGCTTGTGTACATTTTTCTTTAAAAAGAAAAAGTCTCTTGAAGTCCATATGAATCAGTTTGGATGCTCACGTGTATAAATTTCACAAGTATTATGTATTTAGCCCATGAGTAACTTAGACTATACATGATTGCATTGCTCTACACTTGTCAAAAGCAAATTAAATGGCCTAAGGCTCATTCTGTTGCTTTCAAGAACCAACGTCCGTAATTAATAACTTTGACCGACCGTGTTTCTTCTCCTGCCATTATTGACTTTGAGGCTTCACAATTAATACATGGGATCTTTGGAGATCAAAATTTCAAAGATTTCGACTCAACGGAAAGAACACAACGTTCCTACTTTCTTCCATTGTTGACTTTGAAGATCTTCATTTAATTTATTGAACGTTGCAAATTAGTTCACAGAAGATTTTGGACTCAAAGTCTATATTTGCAACTTCCATTGTTGACTTTGAAGAACTTCATTTAATTTATTGAACGTTGCAAATTAGTTCATTTTGGACTCAAAGTCTATATTTGCAACTTCCATTGTTGACTTTGAAGATCTTCATTTAATTTATTGAACGTTGCAAATTAGTTCACAGAAGATTTTGGACTCAAAGTCTATATTTGCAACTAATGAAGAACAAGTATTCTGCTAGAAGACTTTTGATCAACGAAAATGTTTTAACGGTCATTTTTCTTCTTTGCTACAAAAAGGAAGTTTCAACAGAAGAGAAGACACCCAAGCTTCATCAGAGAAAATACTTAGAGCAATCTTCTCATACACTTCAATTTTTTTTATACAATTACTTTGAGAGATTTGTGAGCAAAATTGTTATATCTACCCTTTGAGGATTGTTGTAATTGTGGGCTACAAATTCTATTATCTTTTGAGAGATCAAGTGTTTGTGAAATCAAACACTGGTTCTGTAATTCCAAAAACAGGGGTTTTTGTTTTTGGAAGGGGTGGTTTTTCTTTTGGATTTTGTACTTTAAATCCTTACGGTTGTCTAGCTTCTCCGGAAAGCAAGGAGCGTCGGTAATTGTAAGCACCCGCAAGGCTTACTGGTGTAATTCCATTTTTCTTTAGTGGAACCTTCAAGCGATTGCCTTGGAGAGAAGTGGAGTAGGCTGGATCGTGGACAAATTCAGACCGAACCACTATAAACTGGTTTTGCGCTTCTTAACTCTAACTCTTTCTATATATTTGCTAATTGGTTATTTGCCTTTGTAGTTTTTAATTGGTAATTTTTAATTAGCAACCCTATTCACCCCCCCCCCCCCCCCCCCCCCCCCCCCTCTAGGTTGCTGTCTGGGTAACATAAAGATTAGGGGTATTACACCCTCCCCCACTTATAGAAGTTCGTCCTCAAACTCGACTTACCTTGTATTGAGAAAAATACGGATTATTTCTTTTGCATATCATCATCCGTTTCCCATGTTGCTTCTCCCCCACGTTGATTTGTCAACCACGCTTTTATTGCCTCAAAAAAATTCTCCAAAATCGGGATAGATTCTAGGTTTTTCAATTCAGCAGATTTCCAGAAAATCACCTCTTGTTTTTCTGCGATTTTTAACTCTTAAACCCTTCCAAACTACTTCTAACTCACATCAAAACCTCACTAATCATACTCAACCCTATAGATATAGAAGAGCTACTTAAGAACATCAAATTCATGCATCAAAAACAAGCTTTAAACTCATCAATTAAAGAGATTCAAGTGGTGTCCCTCCCCAGAACCAAATTCATCTAATATATGCGATATTCATCAACTAAAAATGAAATTCAACTAGCAAAGCATGGAATTCAACATACAAAATATGAATTCAAGTAGGAGATGTAAATATTACCAAGTTAAATTTTTAATTTCAAGTCATGCAAGGTTTTTCCTAATTTTTCCTCTCTCTCTCTCTCTTCTTCTTCTCTTAGTCGGTCTCTCTCTATTCCAACGTTTGTGATAGGAATAAAAGAAGAAGAACGTAGAACCCCATATTTTGTCTTGCTAGGCTTAGAAAAAATTATTGAGTGTATGTATGTGCGCCATATGCCAACTTATACTCCAATTTCATTTAGTTAGCAAATTAAGCCCAAGACACATCCCATAATTAACTTAAAACATAATAAAAAATTAGGGGTATTACACCCTTCCCCACTTATAGAAGTTTGTCCTCAAACTCGACTTACCTTATATTGGGAAAAGATACGGATATTTCTATTACATATCGTCCTCCGTTTCCTATGTTGTTTCTCCCCAAATTGATTTGTTCACCATACTTTTACTGCCTCAAAAAAATTCTGCAAAATCAGAACAGATTCTAGGTTTTTCAATTCAGCAGATTTATAGAAAATCACCTTTTTTTCTTCCTGCGATTTTGAACTCTTAAACCCTTCAAAACTACTTCTAACTCACATCAAACCTCACTAATCATGCTCAACCTCATAGATATAGAAGAGCTACTTCAAGAACATCAAATTCATGCATCAAAACAAGTTTTAAACTCATCAATTCAAGAGATTCAAGTGGTGTTCCTCCCCAAACACAAATTCATCTAATATATGCGAGATTCATCAACTAAATATGAAATTTAACTACTAAAGCACGAAATTCAACATACAAAACATGAATTCAAGTAGGAGACGTAAATATTACCAAGTTAAATCTTCAATTTCAAGCCATGTAAGGTTTTTCCTAATTTTCTCTCTCTCTCTCTCTCACTCTCTCTCTCTCTCTTCTCTCTCTCTCTCTCTCTCTTCTTCTTCTTCTCATAGTGGTCTCTCTCTCTCCCTACGTTTGTGATAGGAATAAAAGAAGAAGAACGTAGAACCCCATATTTTGTTTTGCTAGGATTAGAAAAAATTATTGAGTGTGTGTGTGTACGCCATGTGTCAACTTATGCTCCAATTTCATTTAATTAGCAAATTAAGCGCAAAACACATCACATAATTAACTTAAAACATAATTAAAGATTAGGGGTTTTACACACTCCCCTACTTATAGAAGTTCGTCCTCAAACTCGACTTACCTTGTATTGGGAAAAGATACGGATATTTCTTTTGCCTGTCCTCCTCTGTTTCCCATGTTGCTTCTCCCCCACGTTGATTTGTCACTACACTTTTACTGCCTCAAAAAAATTCCCTAAAATCAGGACAGATTCTAGGTTTTTCAATTCAGCAAATTTCTAGAAAATCACCTCTTGTTTTTCGTGCGATTTTAAACTCTTAAACCCTTCCAAACTACTTCTAGCTTACATCAAAACCTCACTAATCAGGCTCAACCTCATAGATATAAAAGAGCTACTTCAAGAACATCAAATTCATGCATCAAAATAAGTTTTAAACTCATCAATTCAAGAGATTCAAGTGGTGATCCTCCCCAAACCCAAATTCATCTAATATATACGAGATTTATCAACTAAACATAAAATTCAGCTATTAAAGCATGGAATTCAACATACAAAATATGAATTCAAGTAGGAGATGTAAATATTACCAAGTTAAATCTTTAATTTCAAGCCACGCAAGGTTTTTCCAAAATTTTCCTCTCTCTCTCTCTCTCTCTCTCTCTCTCTCTCTCTTCTTCTTCTTCTTCTCATAGTCGGTCTCTCTTTCTCCCTAGGTTTGTGATAGGAATAAAAGAAGAATAACGTAGAACCCCATATTTTATCTTGCTAGGCATAGGAAAAATTATTGAGTGTGTGTGTGCGCGCCATATGCCAACTCATGCTCTAATTTTATTTAGTTAGCAAATTAATCCCAAAAGACATCACATAACTAACTTAATACATAATTAAAGATTAGGGGTATTACACCCTCCCCCGCTTATAGAAGTTTGTTCTCAAACTCGACTTACCTTGTATTGGGAAAAGATACGGATATTTCTTTTTCATATCCTCCTCTGTTTCCCATGTTGCTTCTCCCCCACGTTGATTTGTCCACCACACTTTTACTACCTCAAAAAATTTCCCCAAAATCAGGACAGATTCTAGGTTTTTCAATTCAGCAGATTTCCAGAAAATCACCTCTTGTTCTTCCTGCGATTTTCAACTCTTAA
Organism: Rhododendron ovatum; assembly: GCA_019656835.1. Lineage (NCBI taxonomy): Eukaryota > Viridiplantae > Streptophyta > Magnoliopsida > Ericales > Ericaceae > Rhododendron > Rhododendron ovatum. Next base: position 11,973,509 of record CM033795.1, read on the forward strand.
ACCCTTCCAAACTACTTCAAACTCACATCAAAATCTCATTAATCATGCTTAACCTCATAGATATAGAAGTGTTATTTGAAGAACATCAAATTCATGCATCAAAAATAAGTTTTAAACTTATCAATTCAAGAGATTCAAGTGTTGTTCCTCCCCAAATCCAAGTTTATCTAATATATGCGAGATTCATCAAGTAAACATGAAATTCAACTACTAAAGCATGGAATTCAACATACAAAATATGAATTCAAGTAGGAGATGTAAATATTACCAAGTTAAATATTCAATTTCAAGCCATGCAAGGATTTCCCTAATTTTACCTCTCTCTCTCTCTCTCTTTTCTTCTTCTCTTAGTTCGTCTCTCTCCCTCCCTACATTTGTGATAGGATTAAAAGAAGAAGAACGTAGAACCCCATATTTTTTCTTGCTAGGCTTAGGAAAAATTATTGAGTGTGTGTGTGTGCGCCATATGCCAACTTATGCTCCAATTTCATTTAATTAGCAAATTAAGCGCAAAACACATTACATAATTAACTTAAAACATAATTAAAGATTCGGAGTATTACACCCTCCCCCACTATAGATGTTTGTCCTCAAACTCGACTTACCTTGTATTGGGAAAGGTTACGGATATTTCTTTTGCATATCCTCTTCCGTTTCCCATGTTGCTTCTCCCCCACGTTGATTTGTCCACCACACTTTTACTGCCTCAAAAAAATTCCCCAAAATAAGGATAGATTCTAGGTTTTCCAATTCAGCAGATTTCTAGAAAATCACCTCTTGTTCTTCCTGCGATTTTCAACTCTTAAACCCTTCCAAACTACTTCTAACTCACGTCAAAACCTCACTAATCTTGCTCAACCTCATAGATGTAGAAGAGCTACTTCAAGAACATCAAATTCATACCCCAAAAACAAATTTTAAACTTATCAATTCACGATATTCAAGTGGTGTTCCTCCCCAAACCCAAATTCATCTAATATATGCGAGATTCATCAACTAAACATGAAATTCAACTACTAAAGCATGAAATTCAACATACAAAACATGAATTCAAGTATGAGATGTAAATATTACCAAGTTAAATCTTTAATTTCAAGCCATGCAAGATTTTTCCTAATTTTTCCTTTCTCTCTCTCTCTCTCTCTCTCTCTCTCTCTCTTCTTCTTCTTCTTCTCTTAGTCAGTCTCTCTCTCTCTCTCCCTACGTTTGTGATAGCAATAAAAGAAGAAGAACGTAGAACCCCATATTTTGTCTTGCTAAGCTTAAGAAAAATTATTGAGTATGTGTATGTGCGTCATATACCAACTTATGCTCCAATTTCATTTAGTTAGCAAATTAATCCCAAAACACATTACATAATTAACTTAAAACATAATTAAAAATTAGGGTTATTACACCCACCCCCACTTATAGAAGTTTGTCCTCAAACTCAACTTACCTTGAATTGGGACAGGATACAGATATTTTTTTGCATATTCTCCTCCGTTTCTCATGTTGCTTCTCCCTCACATTGATTTGTTCACCACACTTTTACTGCCTGGAAAAAATTCCCCAAAATCAGGACAGATTCTAGGCTTTTCAATTCAGCAGATTTCCAGAAAATCACCTCTTGTTCTTCCTGCGATTTTCAACTCTTAAACCCTTTCAAACTATTTCTAACTCACATCAAAACCTCACTAATCATGCTCAACCTCATAGATATAGAAGAGTTACTTCAAGAACATCAAATTCATGCTTTAAAACATGCTTTAAACTCATCAATTCAAGAGATTCAAGTGGTGTTCCGCCCCAAATCCAAATTCATCTAATATATGCGAGATTCATCAACTAAACATGAAATTCAACTACTAAAGCATGGAATTCAACATACAAAATATGAATTCAAGTAGGAGATGTAAATATTATCAAGTTAAATCTTCAATTTCAAGTCATGCAAGGTTTTTCCTAATTTTTCCTCTCTCTCTTCTTCTTCTCTTAGTCGGTCTCTCTCTCTCCCTACGTTTGTGATAGGAATAAAAGAAGAAGAACGTAAAACCCCATATTTTGTCTTGCTAGGCTTAGGAAAAATTATTGAGTGTGTGTGTGTGTGCGCCATATGCCAACTTATGCTCCAATTTCATTTAGTTAGCAAATTAAGCCCAAAACACATCCCATAATTAACTTAAAACATAATTAAAGATTAGGTGTATTACACCCTCTCCCACTTATAAAAGTTTGTCCTCAAACTCGACTTACCTTGTATTGGGAAAAGATACGGATATTTCTTTTGCATGTCCTCCTCCGTTTCCCATGTTACTTCTCCCCCATGTTGATTTGTCCACCACACTTTTAGTTGCGATATCACTTTATTCCTGAACCTTGTCCTTTCGGCCAATGATTTTCTCCGGCTTTACCACGTAGCTCAAATTTTCCCGAAGTTCGATAGGAGTCGTTACAAGTAATTTCTCATCGAAATTAGGCAAATACCGTCGCAACATAGATACAGGGATGACGTCATGAACATAGGATTATTCCGGTGGCAATGCTAAACGGTAACTTTCTTCCCCAATCTTCTCTAGATCCTCAAACGGCCTAATATACCTTGGTTACAACTTTTCCGCTTTTCCAAACCGTTTCACTCCCTTTATTGGCGACACTTTCAAAAACACGAAGTCCCCGACTTCAAACTTCAATGGTTTCCTCTTCTAATCTGCGTAACTCTTTTGCCGACTTTATGCCGCTTTTAATCTTTCTTGAATTACTCAAATTCTCTTAGTAGTTTCGTCAGTAATAGCCGGTCCTTCTAGTCTTCTCTCCCCCACTTCTATCGAACATATCGGCGACCAACATTTCCTTTCATATAGTGCATCGTACGGTGCCACTCCTATGCTTGCTTGATAACTATTGTTGTATACAAATTCCTCCAATGACAAGTGTTTCTCCCAATTTCCTTGGAAATTCAAAATACAAGCCCGTAGCATATCCTCCAAAATCTGAATCACCCTTTCGAACTGATCGTCGGTTTGTGGATGAAACGACTTGCTAAACTTTAATTTTGTGCCCATTGCCTTTTGCAAACTCCTCCAGAAATTAGAAGTAAACCTCGAATCCCGATCTGACACGATAGATACTGGCGTACCATGAAGTCGTATTATCTCTTTAATGTATAACTCAACCAATTGATCTAAGGTAAATGAGACATTCACAAGCAAGAATTGTGCAGATTTTGTTAAATGGTCCACAATCACCCATATCGCGCTATTATCTTTCTGTGTACGTGGCAACCCCACAACGAAGTCCATTGTGATATGCTCTCATTTTCATTCCGGTATAGGCAATGGTTGAAGTAACCCCATTGGATTCTTATGCTCAACTTTAACTCGTTGACACGTCAGACATTGCGAAACAAATTTAGCTACATCTCTTTTCATACCCGACCACCAATACACTTCCCTAAGATCTCGATACATTTTATTGCTTCCACGATGAACTGCAAATCTGGATTTGTGAGCCTCCTCCAAGATTTGTCTTCGGATTCTGGTACATCAGGTACATAAATTCTATTTCAAAATCTCAGCACACCATCTCGAAAAGAGAAATCCTCCTTAAGTTTAGTTTCCCATGCCTCAATAATGTTCTTCAAAAATTCATCATCCAGCTGTCTTTGTCTAACAATTTCATATAACACAGGTTGAACCATAAAAGCAGCTAATATAGCATTGGTGCCATGAACGGAAACTTCCAATTCTAGCTTTTCCATTTCCTTAATTAAGTCCTGTTGAGAAGTGAGCAAACAACATAACTCACCCGATGATTCTCGACTCAAAGCATCCGAAACTACATTAGCTTTACCCGGATGATACTGAATTGTCAAATCATAGTCCTTCATCAATTCAAGCCACCTCATTTGCCTCAAGTTCAACTCCTTTTGCGTGAAGAGATATTTCAAGCTCTTATGGTCCGTATAAATCTCACATGACGCCCCGTACAAATAGTGTCGCCACAATTTCAAAGCAAAGATCATTGCCGCTAACTCCAGATCATGTGTAGGATAATTCTTTTCATGAAATTTTAGTTGGCGCGAAGCATAAGTGATCACTTTTCCGTGCTGCATCAGAACACAACCCAAATCTCGATGTAAAGCATCGCTGAAAATCACAAATCCCTCTGTCCCCAATGGCAAAGTCAAAATCGGTGCTGTAACTAGCCGTTCCTTCAATTCTAAGAAACAACTTTCTCTCTCCTCGGTCCACACAAATGAAACTTCTTTCCGTGTCAATTC
>CM033795.1:11977869-12002869 GCA_019656835.1 Rhododendron ovatum
GGAGGATTACTTTCTTTACATTGATGATCTTCCGCAATCTGAAAAGGTAAGCATGCAACCCCAAGACATTCTTATAGTTTTTACTATATGGACGGGTTCTCTGCAAATTTCTTTATGGTTTCTTGGCAGAAAGAAGCTGAAAGAGTTACACGCCCTGTTCTGGATGCACTCGGTGATGACTATTCCATTTTTTGTCAAGGTGTGTCTAAATTGCAGAATAGACGCAGTAGATATTGACAAACAAAATAATTTAATAATTATGCTTTTAAGCTTGCAATTTATGCAATTGACGTATTTTTGTTTATGGAACTACTAAAAAGGGCTGAGCTATCTTTGTGAAAGATTGAGATGAATGCATGTGTATGGACAATTAGAGTAGAGGAAAACGAACCACGGCGCACAGTCAAGTTGTTTCTGGAAGATGTCTTGCGGATGAGCTTGCTGGATGCCTTAAGGAAGACATCTGGCAGTTTATGTTTCTTGAAAGTTTGAATTTAACTCTGAATGGTGAGAGTTGAGACTGGAATTATGGAAGATCGCTTGAAAATCTGAATGTTTCTGAGGACAAAGAAAGATGGAACTCGGAACATATAGGATACCATCATATTTTAACTAGGAATACGAAAAGCGGAATTGGTGTGAGGAAGCTAAAAATCTATGTGGAAGGATATGCCTGAGGTTCGGAAGGGAGACAGGTGAGAGTGTATGAAGTTGTGGTTGGATGATGAAGCGAGATATCTAATGGTGTAGGGTGATGGTTGACTGTAAATCAAGTGGTATGGAAATTGCTGTTAGTCGGCTATATGGTTAGGCATGTTTTGTAATTTGTAGTGAAAAATTAACACGCAAAAGTAATTTCAAATTTGGACATGAAATTACTGAGATAGATGAATGGCTGAAAATGAGATGTATGATGTATCCCATATGAATGCAGGAGAGAGAAGCAAGATGTGGCAATTTAAGCCAGGATGATGAAAAGTCACCTAAGATGACTCTTTCATGTCATGTTATCATGTCGAACAGAGAGCTATGCCAGTGAGGATTGGTTTGATTCAAGGGAAATTTTTCAAGGACTCATGATTACAAGGAGAAGGTGAAAATGAACATGAGTGATGCAAGAGAGAAGCTTATGACTGGACAGAGGTTTTGCTATTTTTGGAGGGTTAGACTATGGAAATACAGCAAGTAAGTCGAATTAAAGCATTGAGGTTGGGTTGTGACTTTGAAACATATTGTGTCGAAGTTGACTGCTTATTGGAAAAGGTTCCTTGTACTAAAGTTTGGCTAAAGGCAGGAAAACTGGGAACGAGTATTGTCTCTTCAGTTCCACTGGATTGGTACTTGCCGTGTTCAAGTTTAGAAGCCTGAATGAAGAATAAGTCTTGTAATTTTCCCAAAGTTAATTTCACCCATTTTTGGAGAAAATAATGTAAGGGAACTTGCATAGTGCACGCCCTTCCTCTTTCCTCTGTTGTGCCTTGTACTTACATTTTCCATACTGAATTCTGTGATCTGTACTTCGTGATTATAACGTGTCTGATATAGTTTCCGCAATTGCCAATACAGATGTTTCTTTTTTGTTATAAAATAATTGGTTGAGACATAGACTGTCGTTGCCAAAATTATGCATTTTGAGATAGCATGCTATGACTTCAGAATGTGTCCTGCATATTTTGTCCGATGCATTAAGTGTATACTATTGATTTTTCAAAGTGAGCGTGAATTTTTTGTGTTCTATGTTTGTCACGTTGTACTTTATTAGTTTTTCGATTACTGAAGTGTTTGGTACATGCCAATGATCAATGAAAATCAACTATTATCATCATTGTAGGCACTGCTTTTTTCCCTCTTCAGAGTTGTATGAACCACTCTTGTCATCCAAATGCAAGGGCCTTCAAAAGAGAGGAGGTAATAATCATTTCAACTCGTGAATTTGTAGTTGGATTGTTTCTCTCATCTCTCCCTGTAAAGTAGTTTTGATTATTCAAATTACAAAAGTGTGCAATTTGATGCAGATTTACTTTTCTCCCAATGTTGACTAATTTGAGTTTTAAGTGAAAGACCTTCGGTTGTTTTTGTTGCATATACACACAATACGTCATTGACTTATGAACTCTGTATCTATTTACTGGGAGGGAACTTCTGTCATCCTCTTTTTCATGAATGCATCTGAGAACGTATGTGCCTGGCTGGTAACAAGAAAGTGGCAGACTGTATATTACCAATATATAGGTGCATTATGCTCATCCATTAATGTCCTTGAGCCACACGAAGGTCTGGATAGTATGCTTAAATTGGTTACATGAAGGGGATTTTTTTCGAGTCTTGCTTGTTTGCTGGGAGGATTTCCCAATGGTAAAGTTGGTGGAAAGAAGTTAAACGTGCAAATCCTTGGGCTTGTTAGTTGTTACTGTAGCATAAATTTTTGTGCTTGGGAAACTATTTTTGGCAAATAGCTGGATAGTTGGTATATGACAGATTGACCTGTATGAGAGTTGAGCAACTTTAGCAATTGTAAGAGGATGGAGGTAAAAAGCACCTTAGCTGGGGAGTTGGGTAAGTTGGTTGATCTGAAATAGATGGCTGGGATTCTTGCAGACTAGTTCAAGCTTTTAAGCCCTCAAGGCAATGGACACCTAATGGGGAGATGATGGCTCCATGTTCAAATTTCTTCGTCAAATATTTATAAGTTTTTTTCACGTTGCTTTATTTTCCCCTCTTCTTTGTATTTGGAGTGGAGGCAATTAGGATCCCCTCAAATCAGACTTGGAGAGCTATAAGTGGTAACTGGCATGTGCCAAGTTCCAAGCCACGAGTGATTAGTTTTCCGAGCGGTACTCTTAAGACGATAGGATCATTTTTCCCGATGTTTGATGGGAGTTCAGGTAGGAATTAGATTGATTTATGATGTGAAGCAGTTTATAATGAATCAATATCTAACGGCTTCTTAGTAAGTATTGGACTCAGCCTTAAATCCTTGCTATTTATTTGCTCTATAATTTCATAGAGGCTCTTTTTGTATTTCATACGAAAGTCAGTTTTGTTAGAATGCTTAGCACCTTGGAAGAGGAGTTGAACTCCTAACCTCCATTTTCCCCGTTGGGCCAAAGGCCTCTCGGCAATTTCATAGAGGCTCTTAGTCTTAAATGACCCAGCAAGATGCAGTCTTGCTCACCACCTAACAGAAAGGAAGAAAATAATTCCTTTCCATTCAAACTGCTAGGTATGGCATATTGGCATCATCACGTTTATCAAGATCACAATGCAAATACAGCAGCAATGGTTTTAGGATCGGCTATGCTTGCAACTAGTTGCTTCACCCCAATATAATGATTCATCTATGTTCATTATTGCAGGACAGGGACGGTCAAGCAACTATAGTTGCTCTTCGGTCAATTAGCAAGGGAGAAGAGGTAAAAATCTCGTTGGATTGGCATATCTTAGACACGGTGCCTCTATCTATCAAGCGTCCACGATAGCGATCACAATGTGACTTTCTTTTGAGCGCTATTATCATATACCTTGTGATCAAAACGTACTTTTTTGGCATCCTTGAATGTTTGCAGGTAATCATATCATACATAGATGAGGACCTTCCTTGTGAAGAGCGACAAGCTATGCTAGCAGACTACGGTTTCAGATGCCGGTGTCAGAAATGCTTAGAAGAAGAGCCATAACAAGCCCAGGAAGTAATCTCCTTCAGATCAAGGACTTTTTCCAGCCCTGAAGCGAGGCATTTAGCCTAAAACATCCTTCTGTGATGATGGTGGTGCTACACACAGCCATGGGAAACAATAGGATTTGGACATCACCCAGAAGTGTTCCACCTTTGTTTAACTTATTACGTCGAAGAACATTTAAATCAGTTTGAGACTTCATCCATTGATTGTTAAGTTTCACATAATATTTATTTTGGTTGGTTGTAATTTCCCATTTTGCTGGGGAAGGTCTGCTTTAGATTTATATAATTCCTACAACAGGTCCAAAGGTTGCTTTAGATTTATATAATTCATACAACAGGTCCAAAGGTTGTACTATCTAAGATCTCAGTACTAATCCCTCCCATGGTAATGCCTCTAACTAGATGAAAATGAATTTTAATTTTGTTGAACCATTATTTCTTCTTGGCTGTAAACAAAGTTACAGACACTTCTGGTCTATATGATTCGTTGACGTATTACTTGAGCATGACCAGTACCGAACAAAAATTCCAGCAAAACAACATGCCAAAACTAGGATTTTTCACACTTTTTGGTAGATCAAGCTGATAGATTATAATGATCCGCCTTCAATTCCATATTGCTTTCCTTTTCCTTCCCTTGCCAAATACAAAATTAGGAGTTCCAAAATACATTGTAATCTCTGTTCCAAAAACGTGAAAAATTTGAGCAAACCACCTCAATTTGAAAGCATGAATTGCAGAAAATGGGAAAAGCCAGATACCCTATAAGTTCATCTGTTTCCATGAATTGCAGAACCTCTCACCCTTCTTAGTGAGCCCTTCATGACATCAGTGCCAATGTTAGAATGATCTCCGTTAAAAAAAAAAAAAAAAAAACAGTTCCCAGGTTCATGCCAGCATAATCTCAAGTGCCCCCTCTATGGAAATGCACATCCGCTCGCATCCACGGACAAAAGAATAAAAGGGGAAATAGGCATCAATCTGCTTCCCATTCAAAATTCCCTCGTTTGAGGTTTTTCCATTCATTACAAGCTTTCAGCACAGTAAAACTCTCAACTTTCTCTGAATTCCAAGCATTCTACATAAACAAAAAGAAAAAAGAAAAAAAAATCGAGGAATGTTAATTACACCTTCTGAAAACACCAGTCCTCCCAACCTACATGATTATCAAAGAAGGCTACAGTTTTAGGAACTGCAAAACGAAGACATTCTTTTTTCTTTTTTTTGATAAGAAAAACGAAGACATTCATGATGGTGAAAAACATTAAACAACGTCCACTTCTACCATCTCCTCCTCAAGGGCCTCCACCTCTTGATTCACATCCTTGTCCTTGTACTGCAAGCAAAACAAATAGTTCATCTCAGATAACAACTAAACAAGCACCACAAATAGCAGTTTGGATCCAAAACTAGCATACTTAATATTGTTAACAGAAGCAGATGCTATTCTGAGAACTAAAACTTGCTAGCAGCAATGCAGATGCGGGTATTATATGCTCAACAATAAGAAAGGTAACCTTTGAATATGCATGGTGAGAGAGTGGAGGCGGCGGAGGCGGCAGAGGAAATGGCAAGCCTGGAACCCCATATGTAGGTCCTTTCTCAACTGCTGCGGAAGCTGTTTCAAAAACGTCAAGATCGCCCTCCATTTCCATCGTTTCGAGACCTTCATCAACCGCATGAGCAGCCATGCCGGTTGGCGGCACCAAGCCCAGTTCAGAAACCTTGAACTGCACATTTATAAGGCAAACATCTGAGTCTATACATATATGGACTTCACTTGCTCAGAGAGAGAGAGAGAGCAGTTCTCCAATTTGGTAATCATGTAAACTATGTTTTCAGCGACTTAAAAACCTCATACATTAGAAAGGACATGAAAAGGGATCAGTATTTATAGGAAGGACCTAGAAAAATCCTCCAGAAACCACTGACCTAAGTTCTGTACTTTGTATGCAGTATGCTTAATACTTGGTGCAATAGTGACACTTGGCTCCAATGAAATTGTGACCCATACCATGCTGCCAACCAAAAATTCTCTGAAGTAACAATTTCAGAGCAAACAGAATCAGGGGCTCTCTACTTTGTATTATTCTAGTGGATCTGCAGTTGCTTAAGTGCCAAAAAGAAGGTTTGATGAAAACCATCATATCTCCATTGGACAAGAATAATCAGTTTGGGATTGAGGGTTCTAGCTATATTAGACACCTTATCTGATTACAAAGTACAGAACCGAGGGCACTTCGTGTAATGAATACCATCTACGGGTAATAAGGTGGTTATTCGGAAGGAAACAAGATTGGGTGTCCTCACAACATATACTTCCCCTACCTTTCTTTGTGTTCATATAGGTTCTCCTTCCTTTTTCAATTTTCATATGACAAGCAACAGAAATGCATACCAAGACCAAAAAAACACACGTACCTTTTCTGCAGAGGGAACATTCGCAAAAACAATCTTCCCTCGTTTAGGAATGGCTTCATTGGCGACGGTCCTATGATCACCGGTTCCATTATAATCTACCTCCCCATCCCTCATGTTGTTAAATTGAGCATGTTGCTCATTCCACCGGGAATGCTTCACTGATCTTGCCACTCCTGTCAAAGTTCCTTCTCCTTTCATCAGATTTGCTGGTGTAAGAAAAAAAATTATCAGGACAACAAACACAAGCACAAGCTTGAAGCCTGAATGCCTTCGCATAGCATGATATAAAGTGTAAAAGGATACGCAGTTGCAATGTTACAGGAGATTACCAGATTTCAACTCCTCGGCAGTTTCCACATTCACTCGTAACCTTTTCTTGTTAGGAGAAGCAATCTTTTGCAGCTCATTCAGAGGGCTCGACTTTAGATTACCGGTAATATCTCCTTCACTTAAAATGTTGATGCCTGAATCTTCCTCATTGACAAGCCTAGTAGCATCTGAGGCCAGCTCTTCCCCCAGCTTTTGAAGTCGGTCATGCGACCTTCACATTCCAGTTAGTAATCATGTTACAAGATACATTGAACCCAATTTAATTTAGCTGACAAATGATAAATACAACTAAGCATGCTTAAGAGAACAGAGGCAAGAAATAAAAAAGGAAAAAAATGTTTGAGGCTTGCCTCTTTACTTGATCTTGTAAGCCTTTGTACTTATTATGTGCTCTAACGAACTTCTTAATTGTTGAAGTAATCCTACATCCCAGGGAAAAAAAAAGACAAAAGATGTCAAGAAAAAACAAAGAGGAATCTTTCATCACCAAAGAACGCTTCAGAAGAAACGCCTGTTAGCAGATGATACGAACTGAAATCAAGTTATATATGTTATCTAGAAGGATTTTTCTTCTATTACTACAAATGATATTTGCTTGTACCTTTTGCATTCCTCTTTCTCTTGGCCCAATTGCATCTCTAGCTCCTGGATTCTTGAAGTTAGACAATCTACTTCTTGGACCCTCTCTTCCAAGTATGTCTTCCAACAATCCCAAAATCATATAATAAGATACTAAACCTTGAAATAAAATAACAAAGAATCTAAGAAAAAAGAGGGTCTCTTACTGAAAGGGAAAGAAAAGAACCAACAAATGTTACAAGAACTGTGTGGCTTCAAAAAAGAGGTGGTTAAAAAACAAAGTAATAGTTACAAAACCTAAGCCCAGAATTCTTGCTTGTCTTTTGAATCGAACTACACATAGCTGAAATGGAAAAGAGGGGCTTAGACAGCTTTAGTCCCTTCTCTTACATTTTCTTCCTTTTCTATATCCAACCAAAAGCAAGAAACCCTTCCCTTCCCCTTTCTTTCCCCTCCTCTCCTACCTACACTTCCTTATCTTCCCTTCATCAAACCATAGAGGAAGGTTTTCTTTTATTGTGCTTCATAAGTCCTTTTTTTTTATATATTTTTTTTTGCACAACCCCTTTCATTCCGTATAATTGATTTTTGAAGGAATGAAACTACGCTGAAACACAACTCATTCGCAAATATTCCATTTTGAAAAATCCGAATAGCAAACCCTGCACGCTTGTACAATGTTTCAAACTGCAAACAGAATACACGAACCTGCAGTTCAGATTTGTGACTACTCAGCATGTTGATGTCCGACTGCACTTGTCCTAACTGCACATAGATCAAAAGAAGAAAGAAAATCAAGTCCTGATAAAAGAGAATTGGGAGCACTATTATCATCAGCAAATTCAGACCAACTATTTACTGTTCCACTCCAGTGAACCAAATTCTTCAAACCATACCTGCTCCCTAAGTAAACCTTTGGAATCAGAGAGTGCCAGCTTTCTGTCTCGAATATGATCTTCAGTCCCATCTGAAATTTTCCCACTTCCAGAAAAATCACTTTGACCATCTAGCTGCTGTCTATTTCGACGCTTTTTCTCACTGGCATAAACGATACATGACAATTTCAACTCATGTTGATTTACCAGGACAGGACAGCAACATAATGATACAAGCAGTTACCTACTACTAGTTCTAGCTTACCGAATAAGTCTTGAAACCTAGTTTACTGAATAGAAATTGATCACTTTTGTTATGTCTAATGACAACTGTCGTATGTACTCACATTTGACAAGATGAAAAAACCAAAACCCATATATGCAGAAGAACATCGGGGAAATTATTTTGAGAAACTTTCCCAATCTCACGAAGTTATCCACCATCCAGGATCATAAGAAAAATGGAGGAAATAGAAAACTATGTTCTCAAAATCTCTGTGGCTATCATCTCCATTGAGAAAACAAAATCAAGAACAATAGAATCAAGAAAAATGATAATGCAAAATCTCTATGAGAAGAAATACTGCCTCCGTCAACTAGTGATAAGTGATAACAAGAAGTGTACACGTTCAAAGGGAAACATTTATGGTCCTCGCAGAAATATCAACTATGCAAAAATCAGCTATTAAACCGAAGGGCAGTGCGCAACACCTTCTTCTTAGAACTTGAAAACAATCAACAAGAGTGGCTACATGCCCTCTATTGGATATACACGTAGCAAGCCCTTCACTGCGAAATTGCTGTAGTTTACTTCGAGGGTCTACTTTGTGTTATGAAGCCAAGAAGCGGGACAATACAAATTATTAGTTAGACTTAAAATCAATGTCAGTCTCCAATGTCCTCAGTAGCATGACATGTCAAATAAGCATATGAATTATGAAAGAAGGATCCACTCCAAATGAGATGTTACGGCAGAATCAGTGCAAGTTTCTGATGTCCTTGGTAGCATGACATATCTTAAATCATATATATGAAGGTTCAAACAACAATAACACACATTCAAGCCTCCCGAAGTTATAAAAGACGGCAAAGGGTACGCAAAGCCAGTTGTACCATTGTAAACCAGGATAATAGTAGTCGAACGTAATGATGTCCCAGGCAGAAGCCAGCTCAGATTTCAAATCAATCCAGCACCAAAAGAATAACCTCAAATACCCTCATGTCAATAATGTGCGTAATGTTCCAGACTTCGACTTCAATAGTGAATATCTGTAGTTTCAAACTAACTAGAACAAAATTGGTATTGCTAAGTGAAGAAGAGTAAGCTGTTTCATTACATGTGCCTCCTAGTTCATCTGGTTGTATCCCAATGTACACAATATTGCCAAAAAAAAAAAAAATTTCATGGATGCCAAATTCGGGAAATATGTAAAATTGTTGATCTACTTTTTTGAGAAGGGAACAACAATGAAACCGGAAATATGGGATAGAAATTCAACTGATACTACAATGCAAAAAAGTGAGGAAAGTTTCTCTTTAAGATTTGTGTAAGTTAAATCTATTCAAGTTACCTCCTTTTCCCAGGAGAACTGCTGTGACTGTATCCTGCAGACAACCAAAACAAACACATTGAGAGGAAGAGTAATCAGTAACGGGAAATGCAAAATAGAGCGCCATAACCATCCATGACCATAATGAGTATATAAACTGAAAGGTCAAGACCCAGTATGTGTGTGTGTGTGTGTGTATATATATAAATCTTCAAGTAAGGACCTTAAAATAAAGACCTTATATGCTGACCTCCCCATTTTTCGCCTTTCCCGATTGAATTTCGATGATCCGAGCCGCTTAATGTGTTCAGAATGTGATTTTAAGGGTACCCACGATAAGGGTACCCACGAGAAATCGGCAAAACAAATGACCGGGAAGGGCTTGATTTGAGTAGTTTTTTTTTGAACCGTTCGATAAAAAACAAACAAAAATTGCTCGGATGAAACCCTTTCCGGTCTTTTTTTTTTGGCTGATTCCTTACGGGTACCCTTAAAATCACGTTCTGAACACATTGAGCGGCTCGGATCGTCGAAATTCAATCGGAAAAGGGAGATCCGCATTGTATTAAAATGAGGTGGTCCTTATTAGAAGGGGACTCATATATATATATATATAGATATATATATATATATGTATATATAGATATATAGATATTGAATGGCAACCATCCATGACCATAATGAGTATAAGATATAAACTGAAAGGTCAAGACCCAGTATATTCCCACAGCAATGGAAAAAAAACCCACTCTCACCCATAGAATATCAATCAAGAAGAACTCAAACTAGAAAATAATGACACTTGTATCACAGCTAGAGACGAATTTCCCAAATCATCAGGATGAAAATTCTACCGCGTAGTGTATGTCGGCCTCCTGCATCTCGACCAGGGGAATACCTCCGCCGTGGAGAATGCCTTCGGTCGAGCCTATTTCTGAAGTCATTACCTCGATAGTCACGTCTACCTGAAATAAGTAAGAGAAGCATTTCTAGTATGGTCAACATACTCATTAATTAATTTCAAAGCGAAAATTAAGCAGAGAGCCCATCGCTGGTAATGAAGCTTGGCTTACCATTACATTGTACAACATGAGTAACATAATAAAGAACATATAAATTGCCTTCTTGCCAGTTCCAAAGGGGCCATGGAAATTAGCGCTCTCATACAATAGTTAGATATAGCTATACCAGTGATTGAGCTTACACCAGTGGAGAAAACCACTTGAATGTCATAGGTAGAACCAACTGATATAGTAGATTTCCCTTTCTTCTTGATCAATAGGTAGCAAAGAACATGCAAACTGTATGGTACAGATTGGATCCAAGTGCCACATCAAGATATAAAATAATCGACCACACAGGCAATGAATTGGCCTTTCTTTGAGCACATCCCCCATCCAAGAGATCCAATTGCAATGTCATTAAAGGAGAAGTCACAGATGAAGAATGGAGAATATACCAAATGCTCCACCAATATAAACCGCAGAAGTTGGTAGAGAAAAATAATTGGATGTTCCACCAAACAGCTTCTGATATATAGATTTGGAACAGATTATATTCCACAAACATCTAATTCCGATCCTTCGTACAAAACTGCTGTTTCTTAGATGCATAGGATAGACCAATTAGAAGTTTCCTCAGAAATAATACCATGAGGAACAAGCAGCATTAAGATAAACCCAACCAGCATAATCTGATGAGAAATTACTAAAACTGTCAGTCAACATGACCTTCTACTGATGAATGGCATGCCCAACCCGTTGAATACCAACCATAAATAATAGAGTTCTTCCCACACATATTTCGTGATAATCCCACACATTTGGGTGGCACCTTTACACGACTTATCACTTATGCAGAACTAAAGGTAGATTAAATAAAATAAACATTAGAATTACTAATGGGTCGAAGCCAAGACCACGGAAGGTAAAATGAAAAGGTTAATACAAGACCAGTGCGCCTCCGGCGGCCAACCAGAAAGACTGAATGACGGGTTTGAAATATGTAAACATAGCCCTCGACATAGCAGAATGGCGAAGAAACGATTCATGCAGCTGACCCGTTTAATATAGCTTAGAGAATTATAGTCTATCCAAAAATGAAAACATTGGTTTGAAGATTTGGGGAAGCAGATCGACTGTTTTATTCTCACTGGGAGTCCGGGAGAATAGATCAAAGCTCATGTAAATGCTAGACTTCAGCTTCTCACTCTTGTAATTTCCACATTCATGAACTTTCAAGCAATATTGGGACAATTTGGCAACCTTTCAATTGTGGACTGAATCGACAGGGAGTAAGATTATGTTATTCATCCCCACAAAGAAACTAAATTAGAGAGATAAGAAAACGGTAAACTAAAAGCGAACTCCCATAAACATAAAATACAAAAGAGAAAGATAAGGTAGCGAATATGATTCTAAAAGGATTAGACGTTGATCAACACATCGAATACTATATCAAATTCTTAAATCCAAAAACAAAGAACATGGGATGTAAGCATAAACGGTAGAACCAGCAATACACAATAGGATAAACCTAAGGGAGCCACTTAACCAAACAAATCAACAGTACATCCATCTGCATCAGCGACCTCTAAAGGTTTAATGGTATTCTAGAGAATCCATTTAGCTATCAATCAGCTACATTAAGTGTTGCCGTGCATTGTAGGATATGCATTACTTCTTTGATTACATATGTGTCTCAAAGTACCGTTCAAGCAATCTTTGGAAATTTTTGGCAAACCTTATGTCAGACTGAATCAAGAGGAAACAGAAACACCTTATCTTATTCATACCCAATAAGAAATTAAACTACAGAGATAAAGAATGGTAAAGTGGAAGTGAAACCAGATAATTCTAAATACATGCAACAAAGATAAAGCAGTGAATAGGATTCTTTGATTTCCCAAGTCTTTTCTATCACAATATCAGCTTCCATAGCGTGTGTCAGAACAAATACACCTATGCATACAAACATACATACATACATATGACTAATGTTGAAGGAAATAAACAGGGTCGAACATACCCAGTACCGAAAATGAGATTCATTAATCTAATACTCCCTCCCTCTGTCCTATTTTCTTTGCTTCCTATGAAAATTCGTGCCATTTGACCTCAGAAAACATGCTCTACGCAGAGAACTCAATTGAATAAGCGAAACTGGACACTAACCATAAAGAAAACAGATTAATTGCATCAAAATTACCATTAAAGGAACCGGAAAAGCGCCGAAGCTCGGCATCTCCGTGAGCAAAGGAGCAGGTCTGGCGATGACAATGACCTTTCTGATACAGCACGCATAGCTTCGTCTTGAATAGCTTTCGCTCCACCATCGTTGCTGTGTATGTATATAATCGCGGACGACCTTAAATAATCACGGAGAGAGAGAGGGTGAAATAGCGCCGAGAATAAGGAATCAACACCGCGTTCGTAACGTTACTGTGAGAGAGCAGTCCTTTGATCGAAACGAGCCCTAGAATACGAGTTCGAGTGACGAAGATGATCGAGCAGTCCGTCCGACATATGCCTGAATTACGAGCGCAGAAGAAACCCTAATTACAAGAGGGATAGAACGAAAGTAATCCTGGCTTTCGAATGGAATACGAGTTGCCGGCTGGCTAACACTCTTTTTGTTTGGAAGTCGTGGAAAGGAAGGAAGGAATCAATATGACAAAGTGTTGGGTCCATTTGACCGGACTAGTATTATGTTGGGAAGTACTAAAAATGAGAGAAAGTAAAATAAAATAAAATAAAGTGAAAAGAATTTTATTTTCATAAATAATAGAAAATGTCATAAAATGTGGCAACTTTATGAACTATGCTTTAATGAGTTGTATAAGAAAATTTACTTTCTTATATTTTCTTGTATTTTCATGTTAATCAAACACCATCAAAATGTAGGAGTAATTATTTTCTCTTACTTGCATTTTCTGTCACTTTCTACCCTATCCAAACGGACCCTTAAGAATTACTCCTTTTTTTTTCCTTCGTCAAACATAATCTGCTCCATCCTAAGAAACTTGGGGAGGGGATGAGTTCTTACGGGAGTGCAATTTTGTTTACCCTCCTTAAAAGAGAATAAACATTACCATCACTCTTATTGGTTGAAATGAAAGAGAGTAAACATTACCTTCACTCTTATTGGTTAAAATGATATAGGTCTCACCTCTACAACACACTTTTTTGTAAGTATAACATCATTTTGTGGTAGGATCCACACTATTTCAACTAACTCGTGCTTACAGGAATTGAACTCTACCCATGTGCATGGGTGTTAAGAATTACTCTGCTCAATAAATTTTTGTTTTGTTACTTTCTTTTCTTTTTTTTTTCAGTGTTCAAACAATGAAAATAAAATATTATAAAATTATATCATTTACAATATATATATATACTTTCATGTGTGCATAGAGCCCTAAATGACAACAATTTATCAAAAAAATTCCAAAGATATAAAAATTATGCCAAAAAAATATAAAAAATGATAACGCCTACGATTGGGATTTTTCATCCAGATTCCACAGTCGACATTTTCTTTCTCATTGGTTTTCTTCATCTTACCTCAAACGGAACAACAATCCATTCAATTTCTTAACATGAAGTTTAATGGCTTACTCTTTTTCATTTTCTACTTCTTTTTCAACGAGGCTTTTTCTTAAATTTGACAAGCACGGGTCATATGAAACACAACACGGTGAATAAAATCATCTATTGCAAATTTCTGAGAATACTTTTAATACACTTTTTATCACAAAGTGAACCTCCTCTTGTGATACGTTTTTTGTTCCCTTTTTGTACAATCCAATGCTCTAGATGGCCAAGTTGATACACGGAGAGCTTCAGATAATGTCAAGATCAATTTTTCCTAGTGGCTAAAGAATACATATCACTACAGGTAGTTGATACAGAGAACCAGACAGACCAACAAAATGCTTCCAAAAGTTAACTTTTTCCTGTTTTACAAGACAATTTTGGTCTATAGTTTTGTAATCCGTACTGCATCCCTTGAATTATTGAGCATACATGCAAATCCGATATGCCCAGAGCACATGCCACTAGTGTTTCAGAGGCCTTTCACGAAATTTTCATGAAGGAATGAGGACTGGAAATCTGGGGAAGACAAATAGTTGGCACACCAACTCTCATCCAATAGCCTTCTGCACTGTTGTGCCATTTGTTGGACGATGGCTTAATCGGTTCCTCAAGGATTCCAATGTAAGCATCCTTCCTCAGGGTCAAACCATGTTCGAGGAGACTGGCAAGCAACATGAAGCCACTCGAAGAGTACACTCTCAAGAACATTTGGGAGGTGGGTCGGTCTCATTTCACTGTCATAACTTGAACAATGGATATACCAATTGCATAGCTTTCAGCTCATGATAAGTTATATCTTGAGCTGAATTTTGGGAAAAGGCAGGCAAGCTTGACTCACAACAGGTTTGTTCCTCTAATCCAACACAATTGTAAAAGAATTCCCTTTCTGGGCTGGCTGCTAATCAATAAAACCAATGTTTGGAACTTGACAAAGCCACATCATAGGTCAACCAGTTAAAAATGCCATTCAGCAAGCCCTCAAGCAAAACTCCTCAGACTGTCCAGTTTTACCGCTACATAGCTTGACATCTATGGTTGATAGCACCACAGTTCTTCAATGCTGGACTTATCTGGTGAACAACTCTCCGTAAGAGCTACTTCAGACAAGCCACTCGTCCGTTTTTGCAAGGATCACTGCAGATGGGAACAAAATTGAACATCTTGTCATTGTCGGCAAAGTTTTAGAGCAGGCATGCCCATCAAATGTGGTTCACTTCATGAGAATATAGCTTTCGTGAGATAACCTAATATAGGTTGAACAATATGCAAAACTATACATACAAAAGCAGAACGATTGGGGGTGAAAATGTCTATAGGCCTTGATGCAATTGGTTGCGACTTATGAGAATACAAGTTTTCAACACACTTCTATCCCAAGTGAGCCTCCTCTTGTGATACTTTTTTTTTTTGGTACATCCTCTTGTGATACTGTGATAGTAACAAATGGACCTGTGTGATAGAGAAGTTGATATACAAGAGCCTCATGTATAGTCAATGTCAAATTTTCCTAGTGGCTTTATGAGTTACGGACAACAAGAAGTAATTGATACAGAGACCAACAAAATGCTTCATAAAATGATGAACCCTCTTTTTTTAATACTCCGTAAAAGTTTATAGCTTGTAGCATGGTTGATCCTTTAACTGTATCCCTTGAATCCTTCAGCATAGGCCAAGTCCGATATGACCATACATGCCACTTGCACTTCAAGGCCTTTCGTACAATTATCGTGAAGGGACGACTGACGAGGACTGAAAATCAAGGGAGGACAAAGTGGTATATCAAGCCTCAGCAACACCCTTCCACGTTGTTGAGCCATCTGCTGGACAAAATTTGCCGGATGGTAGAATCATTCATTCAAGCATTCCAATGTAATCCCTCTATTTGAAGGTGCTCAAGGTGACAAGGTGTGACACACAAGCGTACCAATGTACTCCTACATTTAAAGGTGTTCAAGTGTGAGACGGGTAAACTCATTCCTCAGGATCCAACAAGCAACCTGGAGCCTTGCGAAGAATACTGAAACCATATTCGGAGGTGGGTTTGTCTAATGTCTACTTACACTGTCATTAACATTTTCTCTCCTGCATTTAAACATATTCGTTCTTGTTTGGACAAAAAAGCATCGACTCCACAGCTTTAGGGTCGTGGTGAATGACAAGTGCCAAATAGTTAGGAAGTTATGGAAAAGGCAGACAGGCAGGCAGGCAGGCAAAGCTTAGACTCAACAAATCAGAGTTGTTCCATTAATCAACGAATGTGTAGAACAAATCCCTTTCCGGTTCTGGGTCAAGTGCTACTCAAGATAAGGGTTTTGGAGCTTGACAAAACCACAGCAACGGTTCAAAAAGCAATTGACAATCCCATTGGGCAAACTACCAAACAACACTCTTTCAAGTATCTATTCCCCATCATAGCTACTTGAGATCGGGTCATCAGGGCTCTTTGTTTTGCATATAGAACAAGAATCAATTCCAATTTCAAATCTGAACGCCCTATCAATAAGAGGCCAGGTACATCAGATGGGTGCACTTCAGAAGAATTTAGCTTTCGTAAATCAACTCAGGCATTAATACCCATTTCAATAGGCTTCAGTTTTCTCCACCTGCATTTTCCTCGGGAGCTGTTACGCATCCACCACTGATCATAAATTACCAGATTGCAACTATGCAATTAGCACAAGGGTCATAACTAGATTTCTTGTCAACTCATGTGTAACAGAATTCGTATATTTAGCACAAGGGTCATAACTAGATTTGGGTACTTGATTCATGGAAACAAATTCTCCAGTTCTCAATATCAAGATTTTTATTGGACATTCTCCACATCACAGATGATTATGGTACATCATTTTCAATTGCCAGTTCATCTTATAGTGCTGAGATCATTCCGAGAAACCAAAGAGACCAAACGAGTATACAATAAGGGATCTTCAAAGAATTCTCAAGGCAATAATCTTAGACCATGAACGATAGAATCGTAGGCAAAAATTTATGTGGTGTTTCCGGGATCTAATGGCATTGAAGGAGCCATCAATCAGGATGGCCACAAATCTGAATATCGCGCCCAAGCCATTACACCAAGAGGAACAAATTATCCCCCAGAATTGGTAATGGGCGCAAATAATTACCCTTTTCACATACGTAAAGGAGCAGAAAATCCATTCACCTATACAAAAGTATCACAAAACAGATTAAATATCCACATGGAAAACAACTAAATTTGCAATAGAAGTATATTAAAAATTGAAAACTAATTTAGTAGGGGAAAAAAGGAATGGAAGGGATGCTCAGTGGAAGGAGAAGTCGTTTATAAAATGGGATCACGGAGAGCAATATTTGCCACTTCCACTACCCTATAAACACCATCTGGTGCCTTGCCTCATCACAGCAGACAATTCCTTCCGCATATTTTCGAATCCTTTTATAAAAATCGATAATAAGCTAGATGAATATAAATCAAAAAATTAAAAAAAATAACAAGGGGGAAAAATCAAGGCTTCAGTGTGTGTAACAAATCAGATCATTGATTAATATAACCTCACTGAAATCCGCTAAGATAATTGAATTTATCATCATAAGCCCCATTGAATGAAAAGACTTGCAAACAAAGGGTTTTCGGAAAACACCCATATCTACGTTCATGAATTCGAAATAGATATAGGGGAGGAAAAAAGGGAAAACAGATACTAGAAAGATTTAGAGAGAGAGAGAGAGAGAGAGAGAGAGAGAGAGAGAGAGAGAGAGAGAGAGAGAGAGTGCTCAGACAGCCAAGGGTTAGTCGTCAGGTTCTGGGATCCAGACCCAGATCAGAAACTCTAGTCCACATAAATTGCCTCATCACCGCACACCCTATTCATCAATACGTAAACCTATACATAAATATTTATGAAGAAGAACAGACAAAAATAACAAAAACCCTGAAAGCAGGTTTCTTGATCAGAAGATGAAAATCTCAATACGAATCATACGATGGACCGAGGACGAGAAGGTGAAGTCATAAGAGGAGGCAGAATCTAGGGGAGGAGATGATGACAGAAAGAAAAGGGGTGAGAGATATATATATAGGGCTTGATGCGATTGGTTGGTAGGGTTTCCGAGTTTAGGGTTTGGTTTAGGATTTGCCCGAGTCGGCGTATCTATCGGGGAAGTTATGGGCCGTAGTTTACTGGGCCGGGAACCGGTCTCCAAAGTTGGCCCAATTAGCTCGAGTCATGGAGGCCCGATTCGTCTTTTTAATCCTTCTTTAGAGTAAATTACTCTAAATAACAGGCCTCAAAATAAATTATCAGGGATATGAATAAATTTATTGTTTTGTTGTAATGGAAGAAGATATTCTTCCTTAACCAAGTCAAATCAAACCAAGTCAATTCTGTGAAGCTTCACGAGTGCTTTTATTTGACAGGGAGATAGCAACCACTTAGACGTGTCGGTGCTTTATACTGTAGGTTACAGCAAAAGAGAAGAGCGGAACAAGGGCTCTCCTTGAACAATTGCCAACAATGGTTTTTCAGAAAATTTTGTTTTAGGATCACAGGCTCAAGTTGCTAGTTTTTTTTCCTCTACCAATACAAACCCCCCCTCTCATTGCATTTAATTACTAGCATATAAATATTCACGCATTGTGAAAATCTGCAATATTGTAATGCCTCTCTTTCTTATCAAAATTGGGCATGTATGTGGGACCTGAATCAAAAAATTTAAATAAAAATTTGAATTAAATGAGTAGGATAATATTGGGACCCTTCCCATTTAGTTAGCATACAAATATTCAAGCTTTCTGGAGCCCGTAATATATTATATAGATTACTAAATGCGGCATAACAATATGGGATTCAAGAAATATAATTTGACAGTCACTATAAAGAAACGTACGATGGAAGCAGGGGCGGAGGTGTGTAGAACAGAATTTCACATGCACTCATGCAATAGAGCAAAAAATGCTTTCAGGATGAACACAACACACACACCTAGAGTGATAGTAATATTCATTCATTCTCTATGCATGACTTTTACTACTTCAAAACTTCATCCAATGGGTAATTGCACATGACCAGAAAGGCTCAGAGTTAGTGTCCCCTGCATGCGATTTAACAAGCACTAGTTAGTTTTTAAGTCTTTCAGAAGTTCGATCCAAGTACATACTGATCGAGCTCACGCAACACCTGCAAAAAACAATGAGGGTCACCCTTGTAGCAAGAGGAGCAAGTGAATTCACCATTGAGGTGAGTCTGCAACAAACAATTCTTGAAATCAAACAGATAATAGAACAGCTATTAGGTGTCCCGGTGACTTCGCAGACTCTCACTGTATCCGGGTGGGAGTTGCTTGATGGACTCGACTTGGAAGATTATCCGATTGTCACTGAAGGCACAAAGATCGATCTCGCAATGAAATGCAGCACACAACCTCATTTGGAAAACGGTAGTAAGATTCTCATTGTCCTTGAGTTTTCGTCGAGAAAGATTAACATAGAGGTTGATCATCGCACGGAAACAGTTCGGAGCTTGAAAGAGAAAATCCACATAATCGATGGCACCCCTATAAAAAGAATGGCTCTGTCCTTTTCCGGTAGAGAGATGGATGAAGACTTCCGGAACTTAAGTGAGTATGGCATTTGCGAATTCTCCGAAATCGCTGTGTTTCTTAAACCGATGAGTCGGTTAGTAGCGGATCCTCCTTCGAGAAGGCTAGGTTTGGTGGTACAGACTTCTTCGAGTTTGCTTGACGGAGCCAGCATTCCTTTGGAAATGAAGGACTCGAGCACGGTTAATGAACTGAGGCAAGTATTGTTGGTTAGAAAGATACTTCCTGTGGATGATTACATATTTATCCACAAACAGAGGATCATGAGGGACAATCGTAGCCTCCGGTCGTATGGTGTCGAGGATGGGGACTGCCTTTATGTTTTCAAAGGGACCGTGAGTCGCGAAGGATATTGAGACCGATGCGTCGACATGTATACATACATAGGAAGTTTCATTTAATATGTTTTTCTCTACTTTTTTTCTTTAATTCTTTCTATTTTTGACATGTTTTTTTAGACTATATCTATTCTCTCCTTATTAAGATATTTTTATAATTTGTCACCAACACAAAACTAGGAGACCAAACATTTTATGAATCTCTTTCCTTCCATGGTAGACTGGTAGTAGTAAACTTTAGCTTCTTTTTTTTTGACAAGAAATAAAGATGTGATCATTGATATCTAATTGCATCCTTCAAAAACAAGAATAATACTGTACGTAGTTAAATTTTGTTTCAACATCAAATCATGGCAAGTTGTATTAATTGCATCAAGAGAAAATTTTATTTACGGAGGAGCCGTAAATAAAGTTTATGGCACTCAATCTCGGTCGTCCAAAAGTGTTTTGGACAATCTGGATTAAAACCAATCTATTAACGGTAATAGATTATTTTTAATAGCTATTATCGTTAATAGATTGATTTTAATTCAGATCGTCCAAAACATTTTTAGAGGGCTGAGATTGCGTGGAGCCGGCTCCGCCGTGAATAAATTTCTCTCATTGCATCAAACCATTTGGGACTTTGATAAACACACTGCGCTAACTGCACAGGTGAAGAAGAACAAACGGCGATAGCGGATCACCGGAAAAATCACATCTTCATGAAAGAAAACGAACAGTCTTTGATAATTGAGCATGAACAAAAAGTCTTTCTTCATGGAAACAAAAGGCCAGAGCCATCGACAAACAACAAAATCGTGATTAGTCCTAATTTTCACTTCCACCGCATGGGAATTTTTTTAATCTTGAGGTGATTAAACTTAGTTGAGAGTGTGTGTTTTTGGAATTAACTATAGCTAGCGGATTCTGCCAATAAAAAAAGAAAATTATACTAGCATATTCCCCGTGCTTAAAAGGCACGTTAAAACGTAATATAGTCCTAACTGAAAATAAATTATTGCATAATCTAACGAGAAACGAAAGTCTACACATAGCGTCATGAGTTATCATCTTAAGAAGTTTTCCTAGTTGATCTTGTATAAGTGGCTACATTTTAATACGGATACATTACCTTAAAAATGAGGAGAGAGGGAGGGGAGAATCGATCTTCTCTGTATTTTCCGTAAAAGAAAGTGATCTGAAAGTAATTTAACGATGAAAATTTTGATCGAACAGTCCGTGGATGTCACTTTGTTTTTATGCATAGACAAAAGCCGCTCTGATTTATAGCATAGATATTTCTCGTCTTGTCTCTGAGTTCAGTTTTTTTTGGAATTAAAAATCCGTTGTTTTTTCCTTCTTGAAGAAATGAGTTTTCCGGTGACCCAGATCCCATCGATTGCCGTTTTTTCTTCTTCCTTGAAGCTTCTGTAACCCTAAATAGTAATCAAACAAGAGTTTTTTGCCATTAATATTTTTAAACAAAAGTAAAGTGGGGCCCATTGGATTTAAACCTAGGTTTAATTGATTAAAAATGGTGTTCATAATAGATTTCTTTATGGTTTCAACTTTCAATGAATGGAGAAAAGAAAGAGCGAAAGAACACGACTCTCTAACAAAACCAGCTGCTAGCGTTACACGATGATTGTTTCGGTACTCCAGTTGTTTTCTTCAAATAGGGAAGGTGAAAGAACATTGTTCGAAGACCCATCGCCGATCAGGGGAGCAAGAATGAGGTAGACATGAGACCAGTCTCGAATGCCATAATCAACGAGAGAGATATCGTTTTCGTTCATCAAACGGGTGAGATCGCCGCCGAGGATCAAGATGAGTCTATCGTGAGGTAGATTTTCCTGGGCTCCAATCTCTCTCTTTAGATCTGCAACCGTTGCATTATCGCTCACTTGAACGAAGAAGAGTGTTCCGGTCAGCATCTCGACTACCACCTTCATTTCCATGCGGAATCTCAAGAAATAATACCCAGAGTGGGAGATCCAAATAACCCAGATTCAGTAGATGATATTTCACCTCCACCGTTAATAGGTCTATTCACAATACAAGCATTTTTCGAGAGAGAGAGAGAGAGAGAGAGAGAGAGAGATTTTTAAATAACATGAAAGGTAGTCATGTAGGCTGCATTCTCGGTTGTTGGTTTGCAGTTTTATATGCATGAAATTGTATGTATAGGATGCGGTGGGGTCTCCCTACAAATAATAATGTTGGTATGACGGGGCAATACTCTCTTGTGGGGTTCCTTACAGATAGTGGTGTGGTGTGACGGGACAATACTCTCTGACGGAAGTAAAGGGTACCATAATTGCACTTACATTTTAAGCACTTTAATTGTATGTATGGTAACTACAGGTGTAATTAAGACAGGGTATTTAGCGCTTAATTACGTTCATGCATGGTTGAATTGGTAAGTAGATTTAAAAGCAAATTTATTAATTAGGTAGTCGCAATTACATTGGGTGATTCGGTGTCTCCTGATTATGGTAAATTTTGCGCTTGACTAGATTCAAGCATGGCAGAATTGGTCGGCAGATTTAGAAGCAAATTAAGGAGATTAATTAGGTGCATAGCCTTAATTAAATGTGGGTTAGTTTATGTGTCGTGTATTAACGGGGTAATTAAGACGGTGATATAACGACATATCGCACTTGATTACATTCATACACGGTTGATTTTTTTTTTTTTTAGACTGAGCTACTGCTCCATTCGCTTCATTTACGATTGATTACGGATGCCCTGTCTGTATGGTAATTACAGTGTAATTAAGACAGTGTATTTAGAACTTAATTACATTCATGCTTGAATCGGTCAGTAGATTTATAAGCAAATTAAGGTTTTACTAATTAGGTGGTCGCAATTTCACTGGGTTATCCGGTGTTTTCGTAATTGAGATGGTGAATTTTCACTTGACTAATTCATGCATGGGTTGAATTGGTCAGTAGATTTGGAAGCAATTTAAGAAGATTAATTATGTGGTCCTAATTTTGTTTTTGTTTTTTTGCCAAAGTTTAGGATAGTTACATTTGATAGGAAAAGATAACAGTAGAACATCATGAAGGGAATCCAAGACAAGTACGCACCCCACTGTATTTTAGGTTACACCATACGCCACAGAATTGTTACCACTCTAAAAACTGACAGCCATCGCATCAAACACTCGACACAGCCCCCAAAGGGATGAGAAAGTCCCGCGAAGGGGAGGAGAATCCCGCACAAGGGTAGGACAACCAAAGAACAACGACCTCCCAACGGAGGCTCGACAAAACAAGAAGAACAATTCCTATGTTATATAGACATTACTCAGTATATTTATAAGCAAAACTTAGGTGGTTGTAAAAAGAATTAATTCTTTGGTTTGTCAAATGGCAATAGGCAGCCTAAACAGAGTTGAATGCATGAAATTTGGGCTCAAATTCGTTCAATTGCGTTTCATAGCTAACTGCAATGTTTGAATTTCATTTCACTTGCCAGTTCGAATAAGAATTGCAAGCAGAATCAGAGCACCTTGACCAGTTTAGTTGCACATATATAAATGATGATGAGAAATGATGGAAAAATCAACTTTCCCGTAATATTCTGTGTTCAGTTATCAAGAAAGTTATAAGATCCACAGCTTCAAGTTTTCTCATTGGAAAACATGCTCTTACAAAATAATTTTTCTGCTAAAAAGGAAGGAATTTTAGTTTTCTTGGAAGATTCTTTGTCAAGAAAAACATAAAGGAAAATAAATTTCATTTTCTTTTACATCAACTCACTTCATTTTTCCTGAGAATTTATTTTTGATGCAACGTTCCCGACAACCAAACGGGGTACAACACGACTCATTAGAAACGGAGGACAATGCACCGAAATCGAGAAAATACTAGTACATTTTTACATAATCTTTCCGTCATACAATCTTCCTCTATAACATGAAATATTCATAAACATTCTACCTCAGAGGCAGAGAGAGAGAAAGCTCGACATTTCGATTGATATTTGTTTTTTTAGGCGCAAAAGTGAGGCCAGTCGTTTCGATCTCTACCTCCAAAACCTTTCGTGATCAAGGACTATACCGGGGTTGAAGTTTTCAAGAAAACTGTGAGGTTTCGGACATCAGAGCTGAAAGAGAACTATAATAGAGATCATTATGGTTTCAGAGATATGATGACGACTGTATATCTCATTGTCCAGCCTACTAACCACAAACTTGAGCATTTCAGAGTTGGCATCGGCCATGGGATACAAACTGGAACTCGAAGTCAAAGAAATCAATCCTGTGCTAGCGCTGATGAGCTGAAACAAATAATCAAAGACTGTTGGAACCATGATACAGAAGACATGGCACTTTGGCACTATCACAAATCAGCACAAGAGCAGAGGAGTTCCAAACTCAATGGATTAAGATATAATGTGTGTGTGTTTTTTGTGTACAAAGTCAGGATCGTCTCTCCATTTAGAGCTACTGTAAAGAGGACAAAACTTACAACCAAAGATCTACATCTGTATTAACAACCAGTAGACTGTAGGAGGCGAATAAGGGAAAGGAAGAGCTAGTAGTGGTGAGGCTTGAACCTGGCATCAAACCCAATAAACGAGAGCCTCAAACAAGAAGCCAACCCTTCGGTTTCCAATGAAAATCTAGATTTTTTTTTTCCTCACAAAACACGAAGATAGTGCAGCAGTCAGTGGCGACTGAGATGTACCCAATTATCCTTCAGCCTTCATGAACAGTGAGTTTATTATTAAACTCCAGCTTCAAGAAGGAGATAAGAGGACTCTCTAATTTTCTGTTGCCTACCTTGAAGCCAAACCCAACTACAAAAGTACTAGGAACAGAGTTCTCTCCATAAAGGACTCACAGTCCAGTTTTCATTTTGTGGCCTCACTCCAGACCTGTCTCGATGATCTGAACCATTCAATTTTTGTAGTTTCTGAGTACATCGTTCTTGAAAAAAATGAATTTGGTCGGACACTGGTAGCCCCCTACGAGTGAACCACATTCGCCTTACACAGATAGAAGGATTCAGATCATGGGGGGAGGCAAAGTTGGGGCCAAGTGGACTCACAAAAT
>CM033795.1:12002969-12026875 GCA_019656835.1 Rhododendron ovatum
GGAATACGTAACATAATGAGAATTTATCTCCAGAAGTATTACTCGAAAGTCAAAAGCAACAAGGTTGCCGTCAAACAGATGCCGATAAACCCTGCACCTTCATCATGCAGAAATATTTGGATGGAGCAATAGTACCAGCCTTCACACACAAATCCACCACTGCTGGGGCATGCCCATAAAATTCCCTCCCTTCATCCAGAAGAACCAGAGGATCCTGAGGCCGACGGTACCAGGCAACCTTCGGAGGCACCAAATCATCCACCTCTGCCTTCTTCCATAAGTGGGCCCCACGCCAACTCTCAAACTTAAACACTCCACAGAGCCGAGCCCTATGTCCGGATGGCCCTACATGAACTTCAGAACAATGCTTACAAACCTTTGATGGATAAACCATCAATAGCTTTTGCACCCCGGACCTGAGGATCTCCCAAGCCCTCAAAGTTCCCCTTGCTATCAATCTAAGATCATCAGGTGACAACAACTCAGCACCAATGACCCCAACTCCCACACTATCCTCTGAATTCCACCTGCTAGGATTAAGACTCTCATCCTCTGGATCAGCTCCTGCTTGCCAACAGAGCTCAACAACTGCGGGGACCCTTTCAAAATCGAACCTTTGGTGGTGTTTGATTTCACCTTGGAACATTTTATCCAAGTGAAAAGTTTCTACAGGGACGAGTATGTCAGTCAGTCTGCCATTGATCCACTCATGCACCTGGTTCTTGCCATGACGCCTGTAACCACAGCAAGTTCGAATTAGATGGCCTTGCTCACCTATATATACCTCCGGACAAAATCTGCACATAAAAGAGATCAAATTAGCTACAGTCTCCACCCAAAAAAACATGGTTCTATACTCCAAACAAATAGCTAAGCAACAAGAGAAATAAATCAAACATCCATCGAGACTAAATTATGCAAGAGAAACATCAGACTAACTGGTTATAACATGAAAAAAAATGGTTGTGTTGAATGAAGCAAACCCATGCACACTAAAATTTCAAGTTTTGCCATTTCAAGCTAGAAGTGGATGCTTTTCAGTCGCTCCATGAGTCCTTCTCCAGAAATGCATGCACGCTAAACATTTCAAGTATAGTATTTCAACTAGAAGGGGATGCTTTTTAGTCGCTCCATCGGTCCATTTCCCGCAAACCCATGTGCACTAAAATATTTTAGGTTATGCTATTTCATGCTGGAAGGGGATGCTTTTTAGTCGCTCCATCAGTCCATTTTCCATCTGTTTTTAAAAGGTTATGATCCTGTTGCTATTTTCTTCCATTTCGGCATGCAGGTATAAATGTATAATGCACCAAAGATTTAGACCAAACATTGGTTGAGTTACAGCTTAACCACAATGGATAAGGTATATAAACTCACAAGTCCGAATTTATATGAATGCAAGCCCCTAAAAAGTGTCAGGGAAAGAGTAGCACCCCAGCACAGTATAGCTGCAATAAGTGACATACAAACAGCAGTGACTCTAGGAACTGGGATAAAACCTTTGTAACAAAATAGAACTCATGGTGTCCATTCCATATTTATAATTCTACAAAACAGTTTAGGCTTCTCAGATTTTTAACAAAAAGATATACAAGTCAAACACAATATAGATAGAACAAAAGATTTACTGATTGACCACAACTAGTTTTGTAGTTTGGAAGCTTTGCACATACCTTCATTATGAATAGTAGTGAAAATGGAAAAACCAACATCATCCTTCAATTTTCTCTTATTAATGCCTATAAAAATGGTTAAAGGAACATGCTAATATATGATGGTGAGTCATATGAAGAGTAGGAGGACAGCAGAGTTTATATTTTAAGGGAATGATGACAAAATGCAAGTGGGGCCATGCAGTAAATACAGAGTAATTTAAAGAAGTAGAAGTAATGAGCAACTAATAAGTTTTTAACTGTGGGTTCAAGCCTCATCTTAAGTAGTGTCATGTGATTGGAACTTTTCTGGAAAAGGATTGATTAGTAGAAGGAATGAAAGGAAACTTTCATTCAGTGGGTTCATGTGACCCCAGTAGTTCTTAACTAGCATTGCCCCTGCATACAAGCAAGGTAAGAATACAATGCATGACTTTGTGACCTACCGACAAAACTCTACAATAGTTTTTTCGTGAAGGAAACCATCACATAGCAAATCCTGGAATTTAATGCATAGATGAGAAGGGACGAAAGCTTTATATAGCAAAGCATTATGTTTAATAGCTAAGTCTATGCCCCCACTGGTTCAGTTGGATGTAAAGACCCTTGGAATGTTATTCTAGGGGTGTCAGTTTCAACTACTGGCAAATTTCAAGGCCTGCTTTTTTATGGTGCTGGGATTGAGGTTCTCAGTACCCCCATCTGGGTATTGAACTCCCAACACTGTAATTTCCTTAATTCTTCTGCTAGATAATTAACCAGGAACTGACATGAACTGTCATTCTCAACAGAACTTACCAATTTAAGTCAGATGGAACTTGTTTTGATTGCTGGCATTTGCCACAAATCTATTATCCGTTGGAGAGCAGAGGTAATTCCATTCTGCACCAACAATCTTTAACGCAGTTCTAATCTTATATTTACGTCGTGAAAATTAAACACGCCCATAGCAATCAGTAAAAGCCAGTGAAAATATAGTTATCAGTGTCCACCACACATCCAACTTGCAAACATTACAGTGAACTTAAAAACACTAAGCAAGCACGATTCTTGAGAAGAGAACAGTATCAAACTAAATGGTCAAGGGAGGTCGGGCTACATAACAGAAACCAGGATACTATTAAAAGACAATAGTTGCTTTTTTATTATTTATTTTCCAAACACAGTGGCACCAAGAATGGCAAGCAGCTTCTGAAGAGCACCATGTTAAGCTGTAAAAACCAAAAGAAATCTAAAATCAACCATCTACCAACTGTGGATTTATTTCTAAGATCATTCATTTTATGTAGGTTCACCTCCCAAGTGGCAACATATTTGTCACTAATTCCTCTTATTGTCCACACATTCGGTTAAAATCATGGGTCCATCCTTATCCCAACCCACACCCAAAATCAATGCAACATTCAAACTCACGATTATAACAAAATTCGGGACAAAACCCACAAACAAAATCGATGCAGAAATCAAACCCACGATTACAAAAAAAAAAAATTCAGGACCAAAACCCACATCGCAATTGAAGAGAGAGAGAGAGAGAGAGAGAGAGAGAGAGAGAGAGAGAGAGAGTACTTGCAAGACAAGACAGGAATGACTTGGAGAAGGGTAGAGACGCCTTGGATGAGGAGAGCTCTGGCCTTCAGCACATCTTGGGCTACGGGGACCATGCCTTTCACCGGGTAGTCCTTTGCCCTATCCTCGATCCTCTTCAGAATCATCGGCCTCAGCTTTTTCAAGTCTATCTTCCGATTATTCGAACTGTAGTATCTGGAAAATCTGACTAACCCTTCCAAAAGAGAAATTTTCCGGGTACAGAAAGCCATTTTTGGGGTGGGTATTCACAGACGAATCGTGGGAGAGAGAGGGACAGAGAGAGAGAGAGAGAGAGAAGCAAGGGACCGTTGAAGAAGACGAAAGAAGCAGTAGTCGTTTAATTGGGAAATGGAAGTGGGCCTGGTTTGGGTCTGGGTTTAGTACTTGGGCCAGAGAGAGGGTTTTAGGCTGGGCTTAATTGTCGGGTAGACCGGAGACCCACGTCGGGAAATGGAATGAGGAGTACATGCATATATCACGTCAGAAATTGTAATACCCCTAATCTTTAATTATATTTTAAGTTAATTATGTGATGTGTTTAAGGCTTAATTTACTAGCTAAATGAAATTTGAGTATAAGTTGGCATATGACACACACACACACACACGCACTCAATAATTTTTCCCAAGCCTAGTAAAACAAAATACGGGATTCTACGTTCTTCTTCTTTTATTCCTATCACAAACGTAGGGATAAAAAGAGGGAGAGAGAGAGAGACCGACTAAGAGAAGAAGAAGAGAGAGAGAAAAAAAAAATTAGGAAAAACCTTGCATGGCTTGAAATTGAAGATTTAACTTGGTAATTCTTGCATCTCCTACTTGAATTCATGTTTTGTATGTTGCATTTCATGTTTTAGTAGTTGAATTTCATGTTTAGTTGATGAATCTCGCATATATTAGATGAATTTGGATTTGGAGAGGAACACCACTTGAATATCTTGAATTGATGAGTTTAAAACTTATTTTGATGCATGAATTTGATATTCTTGAAGTAGCTCTTTTATATCTATGAGGTTGAGCATGATTAGTGAGGTTTTGATGTGAGTTAGAAGTAATTTGGAAGGGTTTAAGAGTTGAAAATCGCAAGAAAAACAAGAGGTGATTTTCTGAAAATCTGCTGAATTAAAAAACCTAGAATCTGTTCTGATTTTGGAGAATTTTTTTGAGACAGTTCCTAAACTCTAAAAATTATGAAATTTTTATTGAGAGTTCCTCTATGAGTCTTTTTGTCTATGGTAAAAATTTTGAGATCATATTCGAAGTATTAAATTTTGTAGAAATTTGTAATTTAGCGGCGAGTAGTTTCGGACTGGGCTGACTGCACAGACATGTGTTGGGGGAACGGCTATAATTTTGAGCTCGAGCGACGAAATAACAAACCGTTTCTTGATTTTGAAACTAGACTCGTAGACCTAAAAAAATGCATGAGGATTTTGTCTTTGTTATTCCTGTGCAAAGTCAGATTTTGAGCTAAAGATAGAGCTGCAGATTATGTTCGTTTAAAGCTAGCTACGTAACTTTATAATTTTACCCTAGGATCTTGTGTTCATTAAAATTAGATTTGTTTGACATCCTCTAACCATGTTTTGTTGTCTAATTGTCTTAGGAGGTTCGGGTGACACATGGATACGATGTGAGGGATTAATACCCAAAACACATGGTTTGTTATAAGCATTTCACTTCAATGACGTTTTATACTTTGATATGAACTCTATGGAATATCAATGAAACGTGGACATGTTTTATATCTATTAATGGCATCCTCCCACGTCCCAGCTGGCTAGGGGACACGTGCTAAAAGGCTAGCAAGACATGGCTAACATATCGGATAACGAAAGACGTCTTAACTTATCCACTACCGGGGACGCCTGGTAGACATGAAATGAACAGAGAATGTGCATTACTATGCTATGTCGATATGAGAAATGATTCGTTTTTAAATGGTTTTATCATTGTCTATGGAAAGCAAGTGAATTGCGTATTAATCATTCATACGAGCTTTGGCTTATGAATTTGTCCACCTTTCAGGCAACGAGAAATAGAGTGGTGACGTACAGTCTTCTTTTGGTCGCGCCAAGTAGATGTGGACTTGTAAATAAGGAGTTGTTCTTGGTGAACATTTTTGCATGTAAATATGCACAGCTCTGGGTGGTTTGCAATGTAGAGATTTTTGTAAAGACTTCTACTTTTGGCATATGTAATAAAATGGATTTGCTTCCGCTTGTCGTTAATTGAATCCCTTTAGTCATTTGCTAATGAGATATTTAACTTTGATATGGCCTTAGTGATCAAATCACTGGCGCTTTGTTGTGACTAGAGCCTTAAGGGCGGGCCAGAGTCGTGACAAAGTTTTTTTGTATCAGAGCGACATGCTAGGGCAATGAGATGCACGGTTAGCAATGACTTACACACGTACCCTCAAAACTTAGGAAATTGAATCTATGTGTGCTAAGTGGGTTAGATCAAATGCTTTGTTACGTGACTTTCTGATGTGTTGCTATATGACGAGACATGCATAACCTATTTAACTGCTATATCATCTGTACAATGTGGATTTTCTTTCTTTTGAATAGTAAATGGAGCATAGAGATAAGCTAAAGGCAGCACAGCCACCACTAATGGATAGAATGGAAAGAATGAAACGATTACTGGAAGGGTTGCTAGGGGTAATAAATCAACAAGCTCAGGCACATAATTAACCGTCGCTTGCGGTAGTTACTGGACAGCCTATGGCAGAAATGAGTATCAAGGACTTTTCAAAAGATGAAGCCTCCTATCTTTGAAGGGGGAATTGACCCGTTGAAGGCTGACAATTGGGTTTTGGGCATGGAAAAAATATTTGCAGTGGCGCAAGCGCAGTGTCCGAAGACACACAAGGTAGTTCTTGCCACTTACAATTTCGATGGAAATGCATACAAATGGTGGTTGACACAGCGGAAAAGGGAGCCAAATATGACCTGGACACGATTCAAGGAAGTCTTTTATGAAAAGTATTTTCCATAGACACTTAAGGATGCTAAGGTCAACGAATTTATCAACTGGAAGCAGAGTCCTACTATGTCAGTGTCGGAATATGACAGAATCTTTACAGATTTAAGTCGGTTTGCACCACATATGGTTGATACAGATGCTCATAGGGCAAGGAGGTTTGAGGAAGGGCTAAAGGATGGGTTACGAGAGCCAATCAAACTTCTTAGGTTGCAAACTCATGTAGATATATTGAATGTGGCTTTGTTGTCCGAAAAAGATCATGCCATAAGTAAAGCTAAGGAAGAGGGGCTGAAAAGGCAGACTACTTTCGCGCCAGCCAGGAATCAAAGAAATTGAGGTTCTTTTAAAAGGTAAAACACGGGTACATCAGGGTGGAGTCAAGGTGGAAGCAGTAATAGCAATAGTGGTGGCTCTCGACTATGTCCTAAATGTGGAAGAGCGCATAGAGGTCAGTGCTATAGGGATACGGGGGCATGCTTTAGTTGTGGGCAAATAGGGCACTTGATGAGAGATTGTCCAGTCATGACGAAGCCAAATGTGAGAACACCAACTGCTACCACTAGTTCGGCGCAGAGCTCGGGTATGAAACCAGATATGGGGAAGAAACAAGGAAAGGTTTTTGCTCTAGTTCCGGGAGACTCTCAAAATGCAAATTCAGTGGTGTCAGGTACACTTCAAATTTGTGGGCATTCAGCTTATGTGCTTATTGATTCTAGATCTACTCATTCTTTTGTTTCTATGTAATTTGCTGTTAAGTTGACTAGACCACTTGAACCACTTGGCCACGAATTGCATGTGTCACAACCTATGAGTGGTAATATTGTATGTTCTACTATTTATAAGGCTTGTGATATATTGGTTGGAAGTGCACATTTGTTAGTTGATTTAATTCCTTTGAATATGGGTCAATTTGATGCTATACTGGGAATGGACTGGTTGACCTCCAACTTTGCCACCATAGATTGTATTGCTAAGACAGTAATGATTCAGTTACCAAATGGGGTTGATGTTACTTTTGAGGGGAAAACAGTGGTTTCATCACCTTACCTGATATCTGCTGTGAGGGCTTGTAAGTTGATTCAGTAAAGGGTGTCAGGGTTATTTGTGTTCTATTCTTACTACTGAATCTGGTGTCACTATTTTGCAAGATATTTCTGTTGTGAATGAGTTTCCTGATGTATTTCCGGAAGAATTGCCTGGTTCATTGATTGACAGAGAGATAGAGTTTGTTATTGACCTTATTTCGGGGACTCAACCGATTTCCAAGACTCCATATCGAATGGCACCATTGGAGTTGAAGGAATTGAAAGTCCAATTGCAGGAATTACTTGACAAGGGGTTTATCAAGCCGAGTATCTCACCTTGGGGAGCACCGGTCTTATTTATGAAGAAGAAAGACGGTACAATGAGGCTTTGCATTGATTATCGGGAGTTGAATAAAGTAACTATTAAGAACAGGTATCCACTTCCGAAGATTGATGATTTGTTCGATCAATTGCAAGGAGTAAGGGTATTTTCTAAAATTGATCTTCGATCGGGTTACCATCAGTTAAAGGTAAAGGCAGAGGACGTTGAGAAAACAGCTTTTAGAACAAGGTATGGCCATTATGAGTTTTTAGTTATGTCTTTTGGAGTTACTAATGCACCAGCGACTTTTATGGATTTAATGAATAGAGTGTTCAAGTATTATCTAGATGCATTTGTTGTTGTGTTCATTGACGATATACTTGTGTACTCTAAGACTCCGGAACAGCATGCAGAGCACTTGATGATGGTTCTACAAACACTACGGGAAAATAAGTTGTTTGGCAAACTGAAGAAATGTGAGTTCTGGCTATCTAGTGTTACATTTCTTGGACATGTGATCAGTGGGGATGGCATTACAATTAATCCACAGAAGATTGAGGCAATAATGAGTTGGCCAAAACCGACTACAGTGATGGAAGTTCGCAGCTTCTTAGGATTGGCTGGATACTATTGGAAGTTTGTAAAGGATTTCTCTAAAATTGCAGGGCCGTTGACTGAATTGACACGGAAAGAAGTTTCATTTGTGTGGACCGAGGAGAGAGAAAGTTGTTTCTTAGAATTGAAGGAACGGCTAGTTACAGCACCGATTTTGACTTTGCCATTGGGGACAGAGGGATTTGTGATTTTCAGCGATGCTTTACATCGAGATTTGGGTTGTGTTCTGATGCAGCACGGAAAAGTGATCACTTATGCTTCGCGCCAACTAAAATTTCATGAAAAGAATTATCCTACACATGATCTGGAGTTAGCGGCAATGATCTTTGCTTTGAAATTGTGGCGACACTATTTGTACGGGGCGTCATGTGAGATTTATACGGACCATAAGAGCTTGAAATATCTCTTCACGCAAAAGGAGTTGAACTTGAGGCAAATGAGGTGGCTTGAATTGATGAAGGACTATGATTTGACAATTCAGTATCATCCTGGGTAAAGCTAATGTAGTTTCGGATGCTTTGAGTCGAGAATCATCGGGTGAGTTATGTTGTTTGCTCACTTCTCAACAGGACTTAATTAAGGAAATGGAAAAGCTAGAATTGGAAGTTTCCGTTCATGGCACCAATGCTATATTAGCTGCTTTTATGGTTCAACCTGTGTTATATGAAATTGTTAGACAAAGACAGCTGGATGATGAATTTTTGAAGAACATTATTGAGGCATGGGAAACTAAACCTAAGGAGGATTTCTCTTTTCGAGATGGTGTGCTGAGATTTTGAAATAGAATTTATGTACCTGATGTACCAGAATCCGAAGACAAATCTTGGAGGAGGCTCACAAATCCAGATTTGCAGTTCATCGTGGAAGCAATAAAATGTATCGAGATCTTAGGGAAGTGTATTGGTGGTCGGGTATGAAAAGAGATGTAGCTAAATTTGTTTCGCAATGTCTGACGTGTCAACGAGTTAAAGTTGAGCATAAGAATCCAATGGGGTTACTTCAACCATTGCCTATACCGGAATGAAAATGAGAGCATATCACAATGGACTTCGTTGTGGGGTTGCCACGTACACAGAAAGATAATAGCGCGATATGGGTGATTGTGGACCATTTAACAAAATCTGCACAATTCTTGCTTGTGAATGTCTCATTTACCTTAGATCAATTGGTTGAGTTATACATTAAAGAGATAATACGACTTCATGGTACGCCAGTATCTATCGTGTCAGATCGGGATTCGAGGTTTACTTCTAATTTCTGGAGGAGTTTGCAAAAGGCAATGGGCACAAAATTAAAGTTTAGCAAGTCGTTTCATCCACAAACCGACGATCAGTTCGAAAGGGTGATTCAGATTTTGGAGGATATGCTACTGGGCTTGTATTTTGAATTTCCAAGGAAATTGGGAGAAACACTTGTCATTGGAGGAATTTGTATACAACAATAGTTATCAAGCAAGCATAGGAGTGGCACCGTACGATGCACTATATGAAAGGAAATGTTGGTCGCCGATATGTTGGATAGAAGTGGGGGAGAGAAGACTAGAAGGACCGGCTATTACTGACGAAACTACTAAGAGAATTTGAGTAATTCAAGAAAGATTAAAAGCGGCATAAAGTCGGCAAAAGAGTTACGCAGATTAGAAGACGAAACCGTTGAAGTTTGAAGTCGGGGACTTCGTGTTTTTGAAAGTGTCGCCAATAAAGGGAGTGAAATGGTTTGGAAAAGCGGAAAAGTTGTAACCAAGGTATATTAGGCCGTTTGAGGTTCTAGAGAAGATTGGGGAAGAAAGTTACCGTTTAGCATTGCCACCGGAATAATCCTATGTTCATGACGTCATCCCTGTATCTATGTTGCGACGGTATTTGCCTAATTTCGATGAGAAATTACTTGTAACGACTCCTATCGAACTTCGGGAAAATTTGAGCTACGTGGTAAAGCCGGAGAAAATCATTGGCCGAAAGGACAAGGTTCATAGGAATAAAGTGATATCGCAACTAAAAGTGTGGTGGACAAATCAACATGGGGGAGAAGTAACATGGGAAACGGAGGAGGACATGCAAAAGAAATATCCGTATCTTTTCCCAATACAAGGTAAGTCGAGTTTGAGGACAAACTTTTATAAGTGGGAGAGGGTGTAATACACCTAATCTTTAATTATGTTTTAAGTTAATTATGGGATGTGTTTTGGGCTTAATTTGCTAACTAAATGAAATTGGAGCATAAGTTGGCATATGGCGCACACACACACACACTCAATAATTTTTCCTAAGCCTAGCAAGACAAAATATGGGGTTTTACGTTCTTCTTCTTTTATTCCTATCACAAACGTAGGGAGAGAGAGAGACCGACTAAGAGAAGAAGAAGAGAGAGAGGAAAAATTAGGAAAAACCTTGCATGACTTGAAATTGAAGATTTAACTTGATAATATTTACATCTCCTACTTGAATTCATA
Source organism: Rhododendron ovatum (assembly GCA_019656835.1). Lineage (NCBI taxonomy): Eukaryota > Viridiplantae > Streptophyta > Magnoliopsida > Ericales > Ericaceae > Rhododendron > Rhododendron ovatum. The sequence goes on from CM033795.1 coordinate 12,013,616, forward strand.
TTTTGTATGTTGAATTCCATGCTTTAGTAGTTGAATTTCATGTTTAGTTGATGAATCTCGCATATATTAGATGAATTTGGATTTGGGGCGGAACACCACTTGAATCTCTTGAATTGATGAGTTTAAAGCATGTTTTAAAGCATGAATTTGATGTTCTTGAAGTAACTCTTCTATATCTATGAGGTTGAGCATGATTAGTGAGGTTTTGATGTGAGTTAGAAATAGTTTGAAAGGGTTTAAGAGTTGAAAATCGCAGGAAGAACAAGAGGTGATTTTCTGGAAATCTGCTGAATTGAAAAGCCTAGAATCTGTCCTGATTTTGGGGAATTTTTTCCAGGCAGTAAAAGTGTGGTGAACAAATCAATGTGAGGGAGAAGCAACATGAGAAACGGAGGAGAATATGCAAAAGAAATATCTGTATCCTGTCCCAATTCAAGGTAAGTTGAGTTTGAGGACAAACTTCTATAAGTGGGGGTGGGTGTAATAACCCTAATTTTTAATTATGTTTTAAGTTAATTATGTAATGTGTTTTGGGATTAATTTGCTAACTAAATGAAATTGGAGCATAAGTTGGTATATGACGCACATACACATACTCAATAATTTTTCTTAAGCTTAGCAAGACAAAATATGGGGTTCTACGTTCTTCTTCTTTTATTGCTATCACAAACGTAGGGAGAGAGAGAGAGAGAGACTGACTAAGAGAAGAAGAAGAAGAGAGAGAGAGAGAGAGAGAGAGAGAGAGAGAGAGAGAGAAAGGAAAAATTAGGAAAAATCTTGCATGGCTTGAAATTAAAGATTTAACTTGGTAATATTTACATCTCATACTTGAATTCATGTTTTGTATGTTGAATTTCATGCTTTAGTAGTTGAATTTCATGTTTAGTTGATGAATCTCGCATATATTAGATGAATTTGGGTTAGGGGAGGAACACCACTTGAATATCGTGAATTGATAAGTTTAAAATTTGTTTTTGGGGTATGAATTTGATGTTCTTGAAGTAGCTCTTCTACATCTATGAGGTTGAGCAAGATTAGTGAGGTTTTGACGTGAGTTAGAAGTAGTTTGGAAGGGTTTAAGAGTTGAAAATCGCAGGAAGAACAAGAGGTGATTTTCTAGAAATCTGCTGAATTGGAAAACCTAGAATCTATCCTTATTTTGGGGAATTTTTTTGAGGCAGTAAAAGTGTGGTGGACAAATCAACGTGGGGGAGAAGCAACATGGGAAACGGAAGAGGATATGCAAAAGAAATATCCGTAACCTTTCCCAATACAAGGTAAGTCGAGTTTGAGGACAAACATCTATTAGTGGGGGAGGGTGTAATACTCCGAATCTTTAATTATGTTTTAAGTTAATTATGTAATGTGTTTTGCGCTTAATTTGCTAATTAAATGAAATTGGAGCATAAGTTGGCATATGGCGCACACACACACACTCAATAATTTTTCCTAAGCCTAGCAAGAAAAAATATGGGGTTCTACGTTCTTCTTCTTTTAATCCTATCACAAATGTAGGGAGGGAGAGAGACCGAACTAAGAGAAGAAGAAAAGAGAGAGAGAGAGAGAGGTAAAATTAGGGAAATCCTTGCATGGCTTGAAATTGAATATTTAACTTGGTAATATTTACATCTCCTACTTGAATTCATATTTTGTATGTTGAATTCCATGCTTTAGTAGTTGAATTTCATGTTTACTTGATGAATCTCGCATATATTAGATAAACTTGGATTTGGGGAGGAACAACACTTGAATCTCTTGAATTGATAAGTTTAAAACTTATTTTTGATGCATGAATTTGATGTTCTTCAAATAACACTTCTATATCTATGAGGTTAAGCATGATTAATGAGATTTTGATGTGAGTTTGAAGTAGTTTGGAAGGGTTTAAGAGTTGAAAATCGCAGGAAGAACAAGAGGTGATTTTCTGGAAATCTGCTGAATTGAAAAACCTAGAATCTGTCCTGATTTTGGGGAAATTTTTTGAGGTAGTAAAAGTGTGGTGGACAAATCAACGTGGGGGAGAAGCAACATGGGAAACAGAGGAGGATATGAAAAAGAAATATCCGTATCTTTTCCCAATACAAGGTAAGTCGAGTTTGAGAACAAACTTCTATAAGCGGGGGAGGGTGTAATACCCCTAATCTTTAATTATGTATTAAGTTAGTTATGTGATGTCTTTTGGGATTAATTTGCTAACTAAATAAAATTAGAGCATGAGTTGGCATATGGCGCGCACACACACACACTCAATAATTTTTCCTATGCCTAGCAAGATAAAATATGGGGTTCTACGTTATTCTTCTTTTATTCCTATCACAAACCTAGGGAGAAAGAGAGACCGACTATGAGAAGAAGAAGAAGAAGAGAGAGAGAGAGAGAGAGAGAGAGAGAGAGAGAGGAAAATTTTGGAAAAACCTTGCGTGGCTTGAAATTAAAGATTTAACTTGGTAATATTTACATCTCCTACTTGAATTCATATTTTGTATGTTGAATTCCATGCTTTAATAGCTGAATTTTATGTTTAGTTGATGAATCTCGTATATATTAGATGAATTTGGGTTTGGGGAGGATCACCACTTGAATCTCTTGAATTGATGAGTTTAAAACTTATTTTTGATGCATGAATTTGATGTTCTTGAAGTAGCTCTTTTATATCTATGAGGTTGAGCCTGATTAGTGAGGTTTTGATGTAAGCTAGAAGTAGTTTGGAAGGGTTTAAGAGTTTAAAATCGCACGAAAAACAAGAGGTGATTTTCTAGAAATTTGCTGAATTGAAAAACCTAGAATCTGTCCTGATTTTGGGAAATTTTTTTGAGGCAGTAAAAGTGTAGTGGACAAATCAACGTGGGGGAGAAGCAACATGGGAAACAGAGGAGGACAGGCAAAAGAAATATCCGTATCTTTTCCCAATACAAGGTAAGTCGAGTTTGAGGACGAACTTCTATAAGTAGGGGAGTGTGTAAAACCCCTAATCTTTAATTATGTTTTAAGTTAATTATGTGATGTGTTTTGCGCTTAATTTGCTAATTAAATGAAATTGGAGCATAAGTTGACACATGGCGTACACACACACACTCAATAATTTTTTCTAATCCTAGCAAAACAAAATATGGGGTTCTACGTTCTTCTTCTTTTATTCCTATCACAAACGTAGGGAGAGAGAGAGAGACCAACTATGAGAAGAAGAAGAAGAAGAGAGAGAGAGAGAGAGAGAGAGAGAGAGAGAGAGAGTGAGAGAGAGAGAGAGAGAGAAAATTAGGAAAAACCTTACATGGCTTGAAATTGAAGATTTAACTTGGTAATATTTACGTCTCCTACTTGAATTCATGTTTTGTATGTTGAATTTCGTGCTTTAGTAGTTAAATTTCATATTTAGTTGATGAATCTCGCATATATTAGATGAATTTGTGTTTGGGGAGGAACACCACTTGAATCTCTTGAATTGATGAGTTTAAAACTTGTTTTGATGCATGAATTTGATGTTCTTGAAGTAGCTCTTCTATATCTATGAGGTTGAGCATGATTAGTGAGGTTTGATGTGAGTTAGAAGTAGTTTTGAAGGGTTTAAGAGTTCAAAATCGCAGGAAGAAAAAAAGGTGATTTTCTATAAATCTGCTGAATTGAAAAACCTAGAATCTGTTCTGATTTTGCAGAATTTTTTTGAGGCAGTAAAAGTATGGTGAACAAATCAATTTGGGGGAGAAACAACATAGGAAACGGAGGACGATATGTAATAGAAATATCCGTATCTTTTCCCAATATAAGGTAAGTCGAGTTTGAGGACAAACTTCTATAAGTGGGGAAGGGTGTAATACCCCTAATTTTTTATTATGTTTTAAGTTAATTATGGGATGTGTCTTGGGCTTAATTTGCTAACTAAATGAAATTGGAGTATAAGTTGGCATATGGCGCACATACATACACTCAATAATTTTTTCTAAGCCTAGCAAGACAAAATATGGGGTTCTACGTTCTTCTTCTTTTATTCCTATCACAAACGTTGGAATAGAGAGAGACCGACTAAGAGAAGAAGAAGAGAGAGAGAGAGAGAGGAAAAATTAGGAAAAACCTTGCATGACTTGAAATTAAAAATTTAACTTGGTAATATTTACATCTCCTACTTGAATTCATATTTTGTATGTTGAATTCCATGCTTTACTAGTTGAATTTCATTTTTAGTTGATGAATATCGCATATATTAGATGAATTTGGTTCTGGGGAGGGACACCACTTGAATCTCTTTAATTGATGAGTTTAAAGCTTGTTTTTGATGCATGAATTTGATGTTCTTAAAGTAGCTCTTCTATATCTATAGGGTTGAGTATGATTAGTGAGGTTTTGATGTGAGTTAGAAGTAGTTTGGAAGGGTTTAAGAGTTAAAAATCGCAGAAAAAACAAGAGGTGATTTTCTGGAAATCTGCTGAATTGAAAAACCTAGAATCTATCCCGATTTTGGAGAATTTTTTTGAGGCAATAAAAGCGTGGTTGACAAATCAACGTGGGGGAGAAGCAACATGGGAAACGGATGATGATATGCAAAAGAAATAATCCGTATCTTTTCTCAATACAAGGTAAGTCGAGTTTGAGGACGAACTTCTATAAGTGGGGGAGGGTGTAATACCCCTAATCTTTATGTTACCCAGACAGCAACCTAGAGGGGGGGGGGGGGGGGTGAGGGGGTGAATAGGGTTGCTAATTAAAAATTACCAATTAAAAACTACAAAGGCAAATAACCAATTAGCAAATATATAGAAAGAGTTAAGAAGCGCAAAACCAGTTTATAGTGGTTCGGTCTGAATTTATCCACGATCCAGCCTACTCCACTTCTCTCCAAGGCAATCGCTTGAAGGTTCCACTAAAGAAAAATGGAATTACACGAGTAAGCCTTGCGGGTGCTTACAATTACCGACGCTCCTTGCTTTCCGGAGAAGCTAGACAACCGTAAGGATTTAAAGTACAAAATCCAAAAGAAAAACCACCCCTTCCAAAAACAAAAAACCCCTGTTTTTGGAATTACAGAACCAGTGTTTGATTTCACAAACACTTGATCTCTCAAAAGATAATAGAATTTGTAGCCCACAATTACAACAATCCTCAAAGGGTAGATATAACAATTTTGCTCACAAATCTCTCAAAGTAATTGTATAAAAAAAATTGAAGTGTATGAGAAGATTGCTCTAAGTATTTTCTCTGATGAAGCTTGGGTGTCTTCTCTTCTGTTGAAACTTCCTTTTTGTAGCAAAGAAGAAAAATGACCGTTTAAAACATTTTCGTTGATCAAAAGTCTTCTAGCAGAATACTTGTTTTTCATTAGTTGCAAATATAGACTTTGAGTCCAAAATCTTCTGTGAACTAATTTGCAACGTTCAATAAATTAAATGAAGATCTTCAAAGTCAACAATGGAAGTTGCAAATATAGACTTTGAGTCCAAAATGAACTAATTTGCAACGTTCAATAAATTAAATGAAGTTCTTCAAAGTCAACAATGGAAGTTGCAAATATAGACTTTGAGTCCAAAATCTTCTGTGAACTAATTTGCAACGTTCAATAAATTAAATGAAGATCTTCAAAGTCAACAATGGAAGAAAGTAGGAACGTTGTGTTCTTTCCGTTGAGTCGAAATCTTTGAAATTTTGATCTCCAAAGATCCCATGTATTAATTGTGAAGCCTCAAAGTCAATAATGGCAGGAGAAGAAACACGGTCGGTCAAAATTATTAATTACGGACGTTGGTTCTTGAAAGCAACAGAATGAGCCTTAGGCCATTTAATTTGCTTTTGACAAGTGTAGAGCAATGCAATCATGTATAGTCTAAGTTACTCATGGGCTAAATACATAATACTTGTGAAATTTATACACGTGAGCATCCAAACTGATTCATATGGACTTCAAGAGACTTTTTCTTTTTAAAGAAAAATGTACACAAGCTGTACACACATTTCGATTTTGATCAAAAGAAATTATTTCTTTTGTGGCCGGAGATGTATCAATATTGTATATGTCTTTCAATAGAACATTTAAGAAAATAAACTTAAAACATTGTTTTTAAGAAATCAATTTTGTCATAGAAAATAATCAAAATAAGTTATTTCTAACAATTCCAAAGATTTCGTGTATTAATTGTGAAGCCTCAAAGTCAATAATGGCAGGAGAAGAAACACGGTCGGTCAAAGTTATTAATTACGGACGTTGGTTCTTGAAAGCAACAGAATGAGCCTTAGGCCATTTAATTTGCTTTTGACAAGTGTAGAGCAATGCAATCATGTATAGTCTAAGTTACTCATGGGCTAAATACATAATACTTGTGAAATTTATACACGTGAGCATCCAAACTGATTCATATGGACTTCAAGAGACTTTTTCTTTTTAAAGAAAAATGTACACAAGCTGTACACACATTTCGATTTTGATCAAAAGAAATTATTTCTTTTGTGGCCGGAGATGTATCAATATTGTATATGTCTTTCAATAGAACATTTAAGAAAATGAACTTAAAACATTGTTTTTAAGAAATCAATTTTGTCATAGAACATAATCAAAATAAGTTATTTCTAACAATCTCCCCCTTTTTGATGATGACACAAAATATGATTTTTTAAAAGCAGTGATAAGTAAAGATTGAGCAAATGCTCCCCCTTCATATATGCTCCCCCTCAACATGTGCATTAAAGTCAATATGATTAACGAGTAATAGCAATAATCAACAGATCATTTTAAATTAGCCCACAACGATACAATAGCTAAAGATAGCAAGATAGATCAAATCTTTTTGGTCTGAATTTGTCCACGATCCAGCCTACTCCACTTCTCTCCAAGGCAATCGCTTGAAGGTTCCACTAAAGAAAAATGGAATTACACCAGTAAGCCTTGCGGGTGCTTACAATTACCGACGCTCCTTGCTTTCCGGAGAAGCTAGACAACCGTAAGGATTTAAAGTACAAAATCCAAAAGAAAAACCACTATAAACTGGTTTTGCGCTTCTTAACTCTTTCTATATATTTGCTAATTGGTTATTTGCCTTTGTAGTTTTTAATTGGTAATTTTTAATTAGCAACCCTATTCACCCCCCCCTCTAGGTTGCTGTCTGGGTAACACTTTAATTACGTTTTAAATTAATTATGTGATGTGTTTTGGGCTTAATTTGCTAACTAAATGAAATTGGAGCATAATTTGACATATGGCGTACACACACACACTCAATAATTTTTCCTAAGCCTAGCAAGACAAAATATGGAGCTCTACGTTCTTCTTCTTTTATTTCTATCACAAATTTTGGGAGAGAGAGAAAGACCGACTAAGAGAAGAAGATAAGAGAGAGAGGAAAAATTAGGAAAAATCTTGCATGGCTTGAAATTGAAGATTTAACTTGGTAATATTTACATCTCCTACTTGAATTCATGTTTTGTATTTTGAATTCCATGCTTTAGTAGTTGAATTTCATGTTTAGTTGATGAATTTCGCATATATTAGATGAATTTGGGTTTGGGGAGGAACACGACTTGAATTTTTTGAATTGATGAGTTTAAAGCTTGTTTTTGATGCTTGAATTAGATGTTCTTGAAGTAGCACTTCTATATCTATTAGGTTGAGGATGATTAGTGAGGTTTTGATGTGAGTTATAAGTAGTTTTGGAAAGGTTTAAGAGTTGAAAATCGCAGGAAGAACAAGAGGTGATTTTCTAGAAATCTGCTGAATTGAAAAACTTAGAATCTGTCCAGATTTTGGTGAATTTTTTTGAGACAGTAAATGTGTGATGGACAAATCAACGTGGGGGAGAAGTAACATGGGAAACGGAGGAGGATATGCAAAAGAAATATCCGTATATTTTTCCAATACAAGGTAAGTCGAGTTTGAGGACAAACTTCTATAAGTGGGGAATGGTGTAATACTCCTAATCTTTAATTATGTTTTAAGTTAATTATTTGATGTGTTTTGGGCTTAATTTGCTAACTAAATAAAATTGGAGCATAAGTTGGCATATGGCGCACACACACACACTCAATAATTTTTATTAAGCCTAGCAAGATAAAATATGGGGTTCTACGTTCTTCTTCTTTTATTCCTATCACAAACGTAGGGAGAGAGAGAGACCGACTAAGAGAAGAAGAAGAGAGAGAGAGAGAGAGGAAGAATTAGGAAAAACCTTGCATGACTTGAAATTGAAAGTTTAACTTGGTAATTTTTACATCTCCTACTTAAATTCTTGTTTTGTATGTTGAATTTTATGATTTAGTAGTTGAATTTCATGTTTAGTTAATGAATCTCGCATATACTAGATGAATTTTAATTTAGGGAGGAACACCACTTGAATCTCTTGAATTGATGAGTTTAAAACTTATTTTTGATGCATGAATTTGATGTTCTTGAAATAGCTCTTCTATATCTATGAGGTTGAGTATGATTAGTGAGGTTTTGATGTGAGTTAGAAATAGTTTTGAAGGGTTTAAGAGTTGAAAATAGCAGGAAGAACAAGAGGTGATTTTCTAGAAATCTGCTGAATTGAAAAACCTATAATCTGTCCTGAGTTTGTGGAATTTTTTTGAGATAGTAAATGTGTGGTGGAAAAATCAACGTGAGGGAGAAGCAACATGGGAAACGGAGAAGGATATGCAAAAAAAATATCCGTATCTTTTCCCAATACAAGGTAAGTCGAGTTTAAGGACAAATTTCTATAGGTGGAGGAGGGTGTAATACCCCTAATCTTTAATTTTGTTTTAAGTTAATTATATGATGTGTTTTGGGCTTCATTTGCTAACTAAATAAAATTGGAGCACAAGTTGGGATATGGCGCAGACACACACACTTAATAATTTTTTCTAAGCCTAGCAAGACAAAATATAGGGTTCTACTTTCTTCTTCTTTTATTCCTATCACAAACGTAGGGAGAGAGAGAGAGACCGACTAAGAGAAGAAGAAGAGAGGGAGAGGAAAAATTAGGAAAAACCTTGGATGGCTTGAAATTGAAGATTTAAATTGGTAATATTTACATCTCCTACTTGAATTCATGTTTTGTATGTTGAATTCAATGCTTTAGTAGTTGAATTTCATGTTTAGTTGATGAATCTCGCATATATTAGATGAATTTGGGTTTGGGGAGGAACAGCACTTGAATCTCTTGAATTGATGAGTTTAAAGCTTGTTTTTTGATACATGAATTTGATGTTCTTCAAGTCGCTCTTCTGTATCTATGAGGTTGAGCATGATTAGTGAGATTTTGATATGAGTTAGAAGTAGTTTGAAAGGGTTTAAGAGTTGAAAATCGCAGAAAGAACAAGAGGTGATTTTTCTGGAAATCTGCTTAATTGAAAAACCTAGAATCTGTCCTGATTTAGGGGAATTTTTTTGAGGCAGTAAAAGTGTGGTTGGCAAATCAACGTGGGGGAGAAGCAACATGGGAAACGGAGGAGGATATGCAAAATAAATATCCGTATATTTTTCCAATACAAAGTAAGTCGAGTTTGAGGACAAACTTCTATAAGTGGGGGAGGGTGTAGTACCTCTAATCTTTAATTATGTTTTAAGTTAATTATGTGATGTGTTTTGGGCTTAATTTGCTAACTAAATGAAATTGGAGCATAAGTTGGCATATAGCGCAAACAAACACACATAATAATTTTTTCTAAGCCTAACAAGACAAAATATTGGGTTCTACGTTCTTCTTCTTTTATTTCTATCACAAACGTAGGGAGAGAGAGAGAGACCGACTAAGAGAAGAAGAAGAGAAAGAGAGAGAGGAAAAAGTTGGAAAAACCTTGCATGGCTTGAAATTGAAGATTTAACTTGGTAATATTTACATCTCCTACTTGAATTCATATTTTGTATGTTGAAATCCATGCTTTAGTAGTTGAATTTCATGTTTAGTTGATGAATCTCGCATATATTAGATAAGTTTGGGTTTGGGGAGGAATACCACTTGAATCTCTTGAATTGATGAGTTTAATGTTTGTTTTTTGATGCATGAATTTGATGTTCTTCAAATACCACTTCTATATCTATGAGGTTGAGCATGATTAGTGAGGTTTTGATATGACTTAGAAGTAGTTTAAAAAGGTTTAAGAGTTGAAAATCGCGGGAAGAACAATGGGTGATTTTCTGGAAATCTGCTGAATTGAAAAACCTAGAATTTGTCCCGATTTAGGGGAATTTTTTTGAGGCAGTAAAAGTGTGGTTGACAAATCAACGTGGGGGAGAAGCAACATGGGAAACAGAGGAGGATATGCAAAAGAAATATCCGTATCTTTTCCAAATACAAAGTAAGTCGAGTTTGAGGTCAAATTTCTATAAGTGGGGGAGGGTGTAATATCCCTAATCCTTAATTATGTTTTAAGTTAATTACGTGATGTGTTTTGGGCTTAATTTGCTAACTAAATGAAATTGGAGCATAAGTTGGCATATGGCACAAACACAATCACTCAATAATTTTTTCTAAGCCTAACACGACAAAATATGGTGTTCTACGTTCTTCTTATTTTATTCCTATCGCAAACGTAGGGAGAGAGAGAGGCCGACTAAGAGAAGAAGAAGAGGGAGAGAGAGAGGAAAAATTAGGAAAAACCTTACATGGCTTGAAATTGAAGATTTAACTTGGTAATATTTACATCTCCTACTTGAATTCATATTTTGTATGATGCAATCCATGCTTTAGTAGTTGAATTTCATGTTTAGTTGATGAATCTCGCATATATTAGATAAATTTGGGTTGGAGAGAAACACTACTTGAATCTCTTGAATTGATGAGTTTAAAGTTTATTTTTGATACATGAATTTGATGTTCTTCAAATACCTCTTCTATATCTATGAGGTAGAGCATGATTAGTGAGGTTCTGATATGAGTTAGAAGTAGTTTAGAAGGGTTTAAGAGTTGAAAATCGCAGGAAGAGCAAGAGGTGATTTTCTGAAAATCTGCTGAATTGAAAAATCTAGAATCTGTCCTAATTTTGGGGAATTTTTTTGAGGTAGTAAAAGCGTGGTGGACAAATCAACGTTGGGGAGAAGCAACATGGAAAACGGAGGAGGATATGCAAAAGAAATATCTGTATCTTTTCCCAATACAAGGTAAGTCGAGTTTGAGGACAAACTTCTATAAGTGGGGGAGGGTATAATACCCATAATCTTTAATTATGTTTTAAGTTAATTATGTGATGTGTTTTGGTTTTAATTTGCTAAATAAATAAAATTGGAGCATAAGTTGGCATATGGCGCACACACACATACTCAATAATTTTTCCTAAGCCTAGCAAGATAAAATTTGGGGTTCTACGTTCTTCTTCTTTTAATCCTATCACAAACGTTGGGAGAAAGAGAGACCGACTAAGAGAAGAATAAGAGAGAGGGGGAGAGAGAGAGAGGTAAAATTAGGGAAAACTTTGCATGGCTTGAAATTGAATATTTAACTTGGTAATATTTACATCTCCTACTTCAATTCATATTTTGTATGTTGAATTCCATGCTTTAGCAGTTGAATTTCATGTTTAGTTGATGAATCTCGCATATATTAGATAAATTTGGATTTGGGGAGGAACAGCACTTGAATCTCTTGAATTGATGAGTTTAAAACTTGTTTTTGATGCATGAATTTGATGTTCTTCAAATAGCTCTTCTATATCTATGAGGTTGAGCATGATTAGTGAGGTTTTGATATGAGTTTGAAATAATTTTGAAGGGTTTAAGGGTTGAAAATCGCAGGAAGAACAAGAGGTGATTTTCTGGAAATCTTCTGAATTGAAAAACCTAGAATCTGTACTGATTTTGGGAAATTTTTTTGAGGTAGTAAAAGTGTGGTGGACAAATCAACGTGGGGTAGAAGCAACATGGGAAACAGAGGAGGATATGCAAAAGAAATATCCGTATATTTTTCCAATACAAGGTAAGTCGAGTTTGAGAACAAATTTCTATAAGTGGGGCAGGGTGTAATACCCCTAATCTTTAATTATGTTTTAAGTTAATTATGTGATGTGTTTTGGGCTTAATTTGCTAACTAAATAAAATTGGACCATATGTTGGTATATGGCACACACACACTCAATAATTTTTCCTAAGCCTAGCAAGATAAAATATGGGGTTCTACGTTCTTCTTCTTATATTCCTATCACAAACGTAGGAGAGTGAGAGACCGACTAAGAAAAGAAGAAGAGAGAGACAGGAAAAATTAGGGAAAACCTTTCATGGCTTGAAATTGAAGATTTAACTTGGTAATATTTACATCTCCTACTTGAATTCATATTTTGTATGTTGAATTCCATGCTTTAGTAGTTGAATTTCATGTTTAGTAGATGAATCTCGCATATATTAGATAAATTTTTGTTTGGGAAGGAACACCACTTGAATCTCTTGAATTGATGAGTTTAAAACTTATTTTTGATGCATGAATTTGATGTTCTTGAAGTAGCTCTTCTATATCTATGAGGTTGAGCATGATTAGTGAGATTTTGATGTAAGTTAGAAGTAGTTTGGATGGATTGAAGAGTTGAAAATCGCAGGAAGAACAAGAGGTGATTTTCTGGAAATCTGCTGAATTGAAAAACCTATAGTCTGTCCTGATTTTGGGGAATTTTTTTGAGGCAGTAAAAGTGTGGTGGACAAATTTACGTGGGGGAGAAGCAACATGGGAAACGGAGGAGGATATGCAAAGGAAATATCCGTATCTTTTTCCAATACAAGGTAAGTCGAGTTTGAGGACAAACTTCTATAAGTGGGGGAGGGTGTAATACCCCTAATCTTTAATTATGTTTTAAGTTAATTATGTGATGTGTTTTGGGCTTAATTTGCTAACTAAATGAAATTAAAGCATAAGGTGGCATATAGCGCACACACACATTCAATAATTTTTCCTAAGCCTAGCAAGACAAAATATGGGGTTCTACGTTCTTCTTATTTTATTCCTATCACAAACGTAGGGAGAGAGAGAGAGTCCGACTAAGAGAAGAAGAAGAAGAGAGAGAGAAAGGAAAAATTAGGAAAAACCTCGCATGGCTTGAAATTGAAGATTTAACTTGGTAACATTTACATCTCCTACTTGAATTCATGTTTTATATGTTGAATTCCATGTTTAGTTTATAAATCTCGCATAATTAGATGAATTTGGGTTTGGGGAGGAACACTACTTGAATCTCTTGAATTGATGAGTGTAAAGCTTATTTTTGATGTATGAATTTGATGTTCTTGAAGTAGCTCTTCTATATCTTTGTGGTTGAGCATGATTAGTGAGGTTTTGATGTGAGTTAGAAGTAGTTTGGAAGGGTTTTAAGAGTTGAAAATCG